>CM023455.1:130820885-130997700 GCA_013339765.2 Haemaphysalis longicornis | reverse complement strand
GACACAGACGGCTTGATGTGAGCCGCATAGACGCTAGCGCCAGATTCCTCTCGAGTGTAATTGTAAGAAACTGTATGCTATAAACACCTTTCTTGAATTTCACCTGCCGTTGCATGTTCAGCTAGAGGGTGTATCCATAACGCTGCCACTCTATACTGCCTCTTAGCTTTTGTGTGTGTGGACTGATACCTCACGTGCGCGTTTCTATTCATAGAAAATTTCCGTAATGGCATCACTGAATTTTCCAGCCGGTTCCAAATATACATACAAAGCGTGCACTCTTTCTTTTATTTCTCCCTATTTGACTTACGCCTAACTTGGACAGCGTTAACTATGCCACAAAAAGGTGAACTTGCGCGTTTTACGAAAAATGAAAAGGAATGTCAGTGCTTCTTATAACCGGCTGTGAAGAGATAAATTTAAAAGGCCTTTTTCTGGGGTATTACTGCTAAGCCCTTTTTTGCGCGTAAAAAATTCTTGCGGGCTTGTCTAGAAGACTGCTTTCCCGAGCGCAAATTGATCGCACTTCTCCCATTCCCATGAGAAAAATAGGACCGTCAGCTCGCTGGGTATCAACCAGCTTAGGTGGAATTTCACGGAACATCGGTTTCATAAACTGCCAGCCTTTCACATTTAATTATTTCTCTCGGGGCGCGTATGCTTCGTTGACGTCAGAAAGATCACGTGGCTGCGCTTACGGAGAGCCTCCATAATAAGCCTGCGTAAGACGATAACAAGATTTCGGGCCTCTACTGCTTCGTCAACGCAGGTTCTTGACGTTGTTATTGACAGTTAAAGAATAATTTTTGTCACGTCTTTGTATGTTATGGTACAAGAGCATCTGTTTTAGCCATAAAGTTTTAGCCGTGCACTGAAAGAAAACTAGTACCGAAACGCAACTAACAGTTCGAATATATAGAAGGCGTACATAAATAGAAAAATAAGGTCTTTTTGTGTGACTACCACGCGAAAGCCCTGGACGGGTAAGTAGGCGACATCTGGGCAGTTGCGGTGGTATCGGTAAGTGCCCTTGTGTCATGAGCAACTCCCCAGAAGTGGTATGGGCCTAAAACCCCAGAGGAGTATGTGCAAAACAAAAACTATGAAGCGTGTTAACATTTAAATGAACAGGGAGACGAGAAGAAGAAGAAAAATTACTCCCACCTCTGCTCGCAGGAACCCCTGTGTAGATGCAACGCATAGTGGGTTCCGTTGTTGTTTTCGTTAGGTTGATTCTCCCATCGCGTGAAAAACGTGCCGTGAACCCCCTGCTGCGGCTATGACGCAACGTGGCGCGGCTATGGCGCCACACAATCCACTTTAATCCAATCCAAATCCAATCCAATCTAATCCAATCCAAATCCAAACCCAATCCAATCCAATGCAATCAAATCCAATCCAATGCCCTCGCGAGAGAGTGTTCGCTATCGGAGAGGAGAGGGGGTGAGCGGCGGAGAGCGCAGCTCGGGCGGCGAGGAGAATGGGGGAGGGGTGTGCACGGACAACGACAACGGCCTTTGGAGGGACAAGGCGAGTGAATGAGATGCCGTCGCATCTAAAAGGAGGCAAGCGGTGGGAGGAGAAAGACGAGAAGACCAGGCTGCACTCCTGGAACCGCCCCCCTGCGTCAACGGTGCCTGATGACGCCTCAAAACCTCTGATAGGAATTCCAGGCTACGATCCTGGAGGGAGATCCCGTGGCAACGCACCATCGGTGGCGCCGGGCACGACAACTAGCTGGGCAACAGGCGGTGACGCTCGGGCTACGGTGCGACGCCAGTTGCACATCGCAACTAGGGCTACGTTCTCTTGGCTGTTGGCGACGTCAGCTGGGCACACTTCCTGCAAGACGCGACGAGACGCGACGAGACGCTTCGACTCTAATGGAAGGCGACGTCACACTTGAAGACGTTTACACGAATTCAAACCACGAGAACGCTTCTATGACTCTTTACCGGTTTTTGTCTTTGTCCGCCTTCAACCTGGAACTCTCACCACAGAAGACGGAATTTGTCAGCATTAACGGCAAATGCAAAACTGATCTGTCTCATATCTTCACCCTTCATTTCGGCGGTACATCAATCTCATCCCAAAACGGAACCGTCCGCCTTCTCGGTCTCCAACTGAGCAGCTGCAATAGCCCTCAAGCATGGATTCGGAGCCTTCGTGCCACCTGGCGTGCTACGATGCATCTTATTACTCGTATCTCAAGCAAGTACGGTGGTTCACAACAAGCCTCTGGTCAAACTCTCGCCAGAGCAGTGGCCCATGGCCGGCTAGCATACGGTTTTCCAATATATAACTTCAGCCCCCGGCATCTGCGCGATTTGGAAATACTAAATCGTTCTATGATTCGAACAATCACGGGTCTCCCTCGACACACCAGAAATGATCTTCTGGAGTTGGCAGTTCCTCTTCCCCTGATACGACAACTCGTGGAGGAAATTCAGCTACATTTTCAAACGCGCCTAGAGTGCTCACCGCAAGGACAAGCAATCTTAAAATAGGACGCGTTAAAAAGCGTCTTTGAGGAGGCACCCTTTCAAGGCACTATCCCCCCATGGGAACGTCCACCGCTTGGACTCATCAGACGACGGCCTATACGGCGCTCCAACCCGGCGGCTAGAGAGCGTCTTGTTAGGCGTATACGGCAAGACAAGGCCAATGACGATCTAGATGTTTTACAGACGCAGCAGTGGCCAACAATGCCGCAGCGGTAGCTTGGACTTGCCCTGAATTTCCACCCCTGGATGGGTCCTGCAATATCTCACAAATCCATGGCGTAGTAGCAGAAGCCGAACTTTTCGGAATTCTAGGTGCCCTTCAAAGCATCCAAAAGAATCGCCCGTTACTTTCCCAAACAAACTACGCGTTATCACAGACTCCCATGTGGCACTTCGTGAATTAAATCGTTCTTTCACCCGAAACGCAACTGCCACTACTATACTGAGAAAAATTCAGGAGCTACGGCAAGAATTTCGTATCTGTTCGTTTGGTTTGGACCCCGGCGCACACCGAGGGTGACACAGTGAACCAGTTAGCCCACATGGCTGCCCGGGAGAGTCTCTCACATCCTCCCGTGGTTTCTTCTGACCCACCCCCACAGGACGTGACGTGGCCTGAAAACTACCGCAAAGCAAAGATCCTTAGTCGTCAGCGCCTCCAGGAATCCTCCCCTGTGGGTTTTCCTCACCCTCTAAAACGTCTCCCCAGAAAAGGAGAAGTTATTGCAAACAAGATATACGCAAATTGTGCATATACCCCCGACATTCTCTTTAAATGGACCTATCCTCGTACAGCATATACTCCAAAGTGCATATTTTGTGGGGAATCAGTCGTTTCAATCTTTACCACCTTATCTGGATGTGCTCTGCCTTTTCACAAGGACGATCGGAGCTTTTAACACCACACTCCATCCCGTGTGATGAACTGGACCATATTAGCCAAATGCGTGCCAATCCCTCTTTATTACAGGCAATTGTAGAGTTCTCTCTCCAGAATGGTCTCTATAAAGCAGTTTGATTCGTGATTAACTCAGCCCTGTATGGGTCAGTGATTCTGTGACAAGTGCGAACTGACTTTCTAATGGGACAAAAAGTGCAAATGTGTTATCGATTACTTTTATTTTCATATTTTTCCCTTTCCCACTCTCCCCCATCCCCTTCAGGGTCTTATGACCTCCTCCATAAACAGCCAATCAATCAATCTTCTTGCTCTGAAATACCGTCGCCATCAATTAAAAGTTTTTCTGTGTGTCCAGTCCGCTTGATGAATTGACGTGACACCTTGCTGATATTTTTAGGGTATGCTTAATTTTACTCTTATTTTTTGTGAAAACTCTTGTATTCTACCATGTTCAAATTCAATGTGTTCGCTGCTTACGCTTCATATTCGTATGCACAGTGAACATGTGGTCAGTCGATTTTTTAGGGGCCACAAATATTTAGAATCATTGTTGTATTTGGCTCACCAAAATAATTTTCATAACGCATAATATGCGCCGTAAGCGACGCCATGTACTGTACACTGGCCCAGAGTGAAGTTGTAATTAACAGGTTTCTCTTACGAATCGGTACAGATTATTTCCGAAAATAAACTGAATTAAATAAAGTATTCTGCCAAGCCCACATTGCACCAGCCTGCTGTGAGCTACAAGTCGTGGGCGTCTCACGGAGCCGCATACATATTCATCCTGCTGTATCAGACTGCTATTGATACTGCACGCCTCGTGGGATTTGTACGCCCGCTACATACTTGATATGTCTAGGGGGTGAATGTTTTTGGGTATTTTGCGGGACTTTTTGGGGAGAAAATTATGGTCAACTGCTCTTTGCAATTCTCGCTTCAGTATTTGTGTCATGTAGAAGGTGCGTACTTTCAAGAAATCCAATAAATGGCCTGTCCATACGCATTGTAACGATTGTTGTGACTGCGGGGATGATTACCGTTTATTTACGAGGCGATGTTGTCGAAACAAGCAATCTGCCGCCGCTTATCTTGCCCTTTGGGCCCTGGCGGTATCAATAAATATGACAACATAAATGTACCTCTAGCGCACACAAAACAAAAGAAAACATGTTTTTAAGTTTTTATTCAAATGTTTTATTCAAATTTACCTACGAAATAACTGTTTATATGCCTACATAATTAATTTCGGCTGAGCGGGCTTCTAAGAGAGGCTTTGCTTGCTGCATTTCCAAGGCTTCTGCGGCTCCTTCCCATAGTGCACCACTCCAAGTACACTTTTAGCTGGAAAAAGCCCCCCTGTGAAAAAATACCTTAAGTATATTATTATATTACTTTTATAAAAGTTCCGGAATGCAATGAAGTTTACGAACAGCCCTCAGGTGAACATTGCTTGGGACTGGCACTGTGCTTCAGCACGGAAAACACTTTGCTTGGGGTTCATTTTGTTATCCTTTTGTTTCGGTAAAAATACTATACTACCTTGCGAAAAACAAGGGTCATTATATTGATTCCGCTTTCATCACGTTTTTTCCCTTCGTTTTCGTCAGGCGTTAAAGTTGAAAGTTTATTTACTTTTCATCAACTCGTTTCTAAGCACGCGCTTACCTCGAAGATTTTTCATAAAGTCACCAATTTTGTTTTTCAGTACAACTGGTAATCTTCTTCCCTGTTAAAATGCGGTGAAAGCCGTTTTTTTGTGCCGATACTAAACACTCAAAGCTACTTTCCTTTCAAGTACACAGTCTGAAACCCTTAGAAACGTGTTTTGTCTGTCATTTAAGCATACGCTTTTTGTAAGCGCGTGCGCGCCTGCCTGGTAAGCACTTCTACGTACCATGGACAAGTGAGGTCACAATGCAGGTCGCAAAAAACTTGCGCTGTTTTAAGATGCGAGATATTGAAGTAACGACCTTAGTAAAGCTATGATCGCGGCGCCACAAGACGTCGGCTGAGTGTTTATTTTTGTTTCCTTATCCCTCCCCCGCCTTCAACAACGATTTCGTTTAATACTTTACTACGGCTTTTACCTTTTCAAAGCCTCTCAAAGGTTACCCATTATAAACTACTCAGCCGTATACTACATTCAACCAGATTTCTTATTTCTTCTGTTTTAGAACAAGGCGAAGAGAATTTTCATACAACCTAAACTGCACCTTCTGTAACAACGATATGTGAATTTTCAGATATTACCATCTCCGGAGCCGAGAAAAACAGCGCCTACGTTACAATACCTTTCCACTATTCCAATTTTATTTAGTGCCAATACTTATGAGCACTGGGTTCCTAAATGGATAAAACTGATGGTGTTCAAGCGTAGAATTGTTTTTCCTCGACAGAAAATGATATATCTGACATGTACCTGTTTTTATTGTCAACTATGTAGGGCAGTGGAGGTTGATTCAAGCTATTGACTTGGCCTTCGTTTTTTTCTAGCTACCATACAAACCAAACGCCCCAAATCGACTCTTAGAGCTGCACGTGTCGGGTGTTTACATCGGGAATAGACAAAAAAGCGAGGGCTTGCGGGCTCAAAAATACCAAATTACAATACAAACCTATGATGGACAACTATTTACAGTAAAACAAGAGCACCATTTTTTTGTTTGAGTTCCAACATCACGTTGTTGGCCCGCCTTCCACGAAATATTTCCTTTAGTTTGTCGGGTTATTTTTGGTTACCAATTTACCTTTCCTTTTCCTTTTTATGATTTTGGTGATCTCAATCCCTGGACATTCTTTCAAAACTTCCTCTTACACCGAGAAACTAAAGGTGGTTTGTTTTTCTCATCCCGTCTTAACATATGTACTCAATCTTCGTTTCCAGAACTAAATGCGGTGACATTGCCGACTTACGCAGAAGATTTTCGCAGAAAGCCATAGCCATAGATAACTGGATTAGAATATCGTCAGGTGATAGCTGTATCTTCCCGTCCATGTCACAAACGTCTGGCACAGTATGAAGGATGGAATAACTCCAGCTAATGCTTTGAGCGGACTGGCAGTGTGGTTGTACATTCCCTGGACGTGAATTACACCCACGTTTTTTCGAAGCACATTGCTGAAAAACCTGCTGCAATATGCAACCTCAATCCGCTTTGAACGCGAAATTCAAGGACCGCAAACGTTCACGAGCGCAACACTATAATAGCACTAAAAAAGCGAAAAGATAAATGAAACCAAAACGAGCACCCGCGAACTTTTTCGGCGAGTAGTCACGTTCAAAGGCCGATCCCGAAAGCGTTCCTAAAAGCTTCGCCAGATTTCCCAAATAAATGTTCCCCGCAGTTTTAGCCAAAGCATTGCAGCATACAGAACAACTAGAGTGACGTGCCTGAGAACTTCACCAAACGCATAGAAGCAGCTGAACATCTACTGCTGACATTCAATGAACTTTTCAGCGAAAAATGTACATTTCCCTCCTACTGCATTGATTGCGCTCTCTTGACGGCGCTCTTTTAAATAGGGAAACCACGACACCTCAAGATTCCTAGAGCAGCAGCTTGTCCGCCTTTATTTTATGCCCATTTTTGTAGTTGCGTAGCGTGTTCTTTAAAAGAAACATAACAGGTATGCGACCATGATAACTTATACATACAGTTCCGCCGCATCTGCTTTCACTCGCGGATATCTCAGGAACCAAATATTTCTTTTTCACCGGGTCTTTTCATGTGGTGACGCTTCAGCGATTTCAAATAGGAGTGGCACTTTAGCAAGGGGTATCGTTCAGATGTAGCTTCTGCAGAGGAAGTAGTCAAAGGGAGGCTCGCCAACGTGACTTTTTTTTTCCTCTTGGTTTTTAAGGCACACACTGGGGCTTTATTGCCCCCCATTTCAATGCAACGCGTCTCTAAAACGCCATTTCGCCCTCTCTTAACAATGATGCTCTGTGGCCACTTCAACTGAGTGGCAAAAAAAAAAACTGTGGTTGGTCCCTCTTCCATAGGAACCGTTAAAACACGAAAGTGAAATGTGCCTTCACAGCAGCAGTAGTTGAAGTTTTATTGGGCGTCGATATGAACCTGCACATCGCTATTTATATTTAGTCGGTGTGGCACCGTTATACACATCAACGTTAAATACCGATACCGGATTGCACGCGCCGGAGCAATGCGTAAATTCGACTGAAACCACAGGCGCTCGCAAACCATCCGTGGGAATCAAACGGGTTGTCAGCGAATCGTTTGGTGAACACACGGTCCGCTGCAGCTTGAAAGGAGCAGCGGACCGCGCAACGAGTGCGACATTCGCAAGTCGGCGTCGATCTTACTCCGTGGTCGTTGCCTCACAGGCTCCTCCGCAGGTTACGCTGTGCGTCCCCCGTACACGTAGGCGCTGGCATCCAAGCGCCAGCTATCGGCGCTCATTAGCGTCATGATGCAGTACTTCGCTTCGCCTCTTTTAGCTGGCAGCGCCATCTGAAAGGAAGGATATAAGGCGCGTTTGCCGTCCTGTTTACTTGTCTGTTCATAGCGCAGCCGCGAGTACGTTTGGTACCTCCCGTTGCGGCGAAACAGTTCGGGGTTCCAATCCCGGCGAAGCCGCATCAATCGCATTTTTTCTGGCGATGTCATTTACGTGACGGATATGACGTCAGTCAGATCCTGGTGGACCCCGGCATAAAACACTTTCGTGTTAAAAACGCAGTGTATTTTGCGGGAAGCAAAATGGAAATGAAGTACGGGGTACATATCCAACTACCCTAATCATAAGCAAAATGTTAACCCACTCAGAGCTACTTTTTAAGCGTACTCACTTCAGAGACCAACGGCAAACTTTAAATAAGCGGTCAATAATATTAAGGCAATATGTTAACTGGGCATAGCTTTTTACGCGTCCGGCATGTGATCGCATATGTCTTGGGGGCAGTTAAGCATAGAAATATTCAAATGCGCGTTATTCAATCAAAGATATAGATAGTGCTGACAATAGACTTCAGGCAATAGTTTGCAAAGAGCTTTGTGATTCGGCAGTAACCTAGCTCCACGCAATTCCAGATCTCTGGGCCCTATTCTCGACTGCACAACTTGCCGGCAATACGCCCTTGTTTTTTTGCGCAAGCACGACGTAAGCAATCAGTGACGTGCTGCACCTATAGCTATGACGACATGCAGAGTAATTTGTCAATTCACTTATAAAGATCAAAACCAAGATATCAAATAATGTGCATAAAAGATATAAAAATACTTGGCATGTACTATAAAAATTAGGTCGGTAGCTGAGGCTGACAAAAAAAAACACATTTCTGGAGGTCAAAAGTGGCGTCAACACCACAAGGCGGTCGAGTAACGTTGATCCAAAAGCGAGCGAAAGGCGGATGTCGAGCTAAAGAACATCACACAATTTTTTTACCGTATCTATTTATTTCTTTCAATCGCTTTTAGTAACATAGCTGGCCTCTCTGCTGCAATGCAAGCTTTGTTGCATTATCACCTTCCCTGCCGCCACCACCGCCACGCCATCGTCTGCTGCTATTTTACAAGTTTACGGCATGATCACAGAAAAAGACGGCCGCGACCATCGCTTCTATGACACATAAGAGCAGCGAAGCGCTACGCCTGGTAACCGCGGAGTGCAGCGATGTCGCCGATTCACTAATTCGTCAAGCTCGACTTCAATCAGCGCTATAAGGCACCAAATAGTACCTTTTGTTTGTTATTTTTCTCCTGAGTTCGATCATGTGACCCAACAGCTTACTAGGACGAGTGTGGACAAATGCCATGCATTGGCTTCTCTTTGTCAGGGAGAGGCTTGTACTACCCTCTTATGTTGCGGTTACGCCAAACAAATAATTTTTATTTTATTGCCAAACATGAAAGAAAAATACTGCACCTTATTTGTATGCTCCATGATCGCTGACTTGGAAGCAGTTGAAACTATAATTTGTTTTGGTAGGAAACATGCTTTAAACAGCGCGCATGCGAAACTGCGCCTGCTTCAAATTGGCGGACATTTCGCGGCGCCGTAAGCCGGGGGCCCCATTCTCGACTGCACAAATTGCCGACATTTCGCCCATGTTTTTTTGCGTAAGCACGACGTAAGCAATCAGTGACGTGCTGCACCTATAGCTATGACGACATGCAGTGTAATTTGACGAGTCACTCATAAAGATCGCTACCAAGGTATCAAATATTGTGCAAGAAAGATATAAAAACACTTGGCATGTACTATAAAAATTAAGACGGTAGCTGAGGCTGACAAGAAAAACACATTTCTGGAGGTCAAATTTTGCGTCAACACCACAAGGCGATCGAGTAACGTTGATCCAAAAGCGAGTGAAAGGCGGATGTCGAGCTAAAGAACATCACACAATTTTTTTACCGCATCTGTTATTTCTTTCAATCGCTTTTAGTAACATAGCTGGGCTGTCTGCTTCAATGCAAGCTTTGTTGCGTTATCACCTTCCCTGCCGCCACCGCCGCCACGCCATCGTCTGCTGCTATGTTACAAGTTTATGGCGTGATCACAGAAAAAGACAGCCGCGACCATCGCTTCTATGACACATAAGAGCAGCGAAGCGCTACGCCTGATAACCGCGGAGCGCACCGATGTCGCCGATTCACTCATTCGTCAAGCACGACTGCAATCAGCGCTGTAATGAACTAAATAGCCACTTTTCATTGTTATTTTTCTCTTGAGTTCGATCATATGACCCAACAGCTTACTAGGACAAGTATGAACAAATGCCATGCATTGGCTTCTCTTTGTCATGGAGAGGCTTGTACTGCCCTCTTATGTTGCGGTTACGCCAAACAAATAATTTTTATTTCATTGCCAAACATAAAAGCAAAATACTGCATGTTATTTGTATGTTCCATGATCGCTGACTTGGAAGCAGTTGAAACTATAATTTGTTTCGGTAGGAAACATGCTTTAAACTGCGCGCATGCGACACTGCGCCTGCTGCAAATTGCCGCACATTTCGCGGCGCCGTAAGCCGGGGCAATATTGTGCCCTATTTTGCTTGTATTTTGCGACAAAAACAGCCGCCATTTTCAAGCTGTTACGTAGCATTACGTCACTTTTACGCAGGCTGAAGTTGCCAATGCATGACGTAATCGTCCCCACCAACTGTTTAAATTACGTCACGCCTTCTCAGCCAATCACAGAGGGGGTGTGTATTACAAGCAGTATTGTTGTTGAATAGCAAAGACAGGCTTACGTTGTCATGTCCGCTGCATTTAGTCTGGTTTTTCATTGCCGGCCAAGAATTATGCGCCTTTAGTAACGAGAAATAAGGCAAACTTTAGAACTGGTGTCCGTAGACGACATGAAACGTCAAAATGACGACAGCACACACAACCGCTTTGTCAACCGGAAGCACGTGATCAAAGTTAAAAGCCAATCAGAAAAGACGTCAGGAAAATTGCCTGAATTGCCGGCAATTTGTGCAGTCGAGAATAGGGCCCCGGGGCAGTTTTTCGCCCTATTTTGCTTGTATTTTGCAACAAAAACAGCCGCCATTTTCAAGCTGTTATGGAGCATGACGTCACTTTTACGCGTGCTGAAGTTGCCAATGCATGACGTAATCGTTCCCGCCAACTGTTTAAATTACGTCATGCCTTCTCAGCCAATCACAGAGAGGGCGTGTATTACAAACATTATTGTTGTTGCATAGCAAAGACAGGCCTACATTGTCATGTCTAGTGCTTTTTGTCTGGTTTTTCATTGCCGGCCAAGAATTATGCGCTTTCAGTAAAGAGAAATAAGGCAAACTTTAGAATTGATGCCTATAAACGTCATAAAATGCCAAAATGACGACAGCACACACAACCGCTTTGTCAACCGGGAGCACGTGACCAAAATTGAAAGCCAATCAGAAAAGACTTCCGGCAAATTGTTGGCAACCATGGCGAATTTTCGGCAATTTGTGCCGTCGAGAATAGGGCACTCTGTTTTAAATAAAATAACTTAAACCTTTCACTTCTCCTCACAGTATATCGGTTGGCAATGTTCTCGCAACTTTCACAGTAGCCGGCGCGCATCGACCCAGTGAAGCTTAGTCCGTTGGGTAGGAATGTAATTTATCCTTTTTCGTGGTTGTTGAGTGCATTTATCGCGACAGATGCGGCAAGCACTCGCTTCTTGGATTGTCTGAGCTCTTTTCCGATATCGTTAAACTGACCTCGGTTGGCTCTATCGCAGAACCAGTGCCGTACAAATCGCTGCTACGATTCCATGCACTTAACTTTGTTTCGCCTCTTAAAACCGGTTTGGCTTCTTTGTGCACTTTAAGTCCAGATACCGCTCTATCTTCGGTGTCAGGCATCGCGTTAAAAGAGGAGCACACACAACTGCCTTGACCGGCAATCGCAACGATCTGTTAAGAGTACTGATCGTTGCGGCAGGCGCTGTTTTCTTTATTTGTGTGTGTGGTATACAATGAGCACCTTCAAAAACTGCGCTGAAGGATGGCGTCGGAATAACTGAACTTGATTAAAAAACCTGCCAAGAAATCATTTGGGCAACTGAAAATATTTGTCATAGTGTGTGCAGAAATTGTGAATAGAAAACGTTTCAACCATTCTAGCGTACTTCGCGATAAGAGCAGCCTGTAGTCCCCACTTTGCTTTTTGTCCTGGACAAAGCGTGGCGTGACAGAAAGAAAGTTGAAAATTCTACAAAAACAAAATTCCCAGGTGCCGAAACCAGAAACGTGAAGTCCACAGTTCTTAAATGCAGCCAAAAGTTTTTCGTTGCCCGGGCGTCTGTTGACTGACCAGAAACCCCACCTTTATTTAGGTTGAGGGGAACTCGCCCTACTGAAACTCTAAAGTGCACTCATATTTGGTCCGAGTAATTATGGAAATATATCCGTTGCCCTCATTCATCAGTGCTCTTATATAAACGACACCATCGGCTTCTGAAAATTTCTGTGCTCCTTCGCCACTACAAAAGTTTCTTCTCTGTACACCACCCCCAAAATTTGTGAGCTGAACACTGACAGAATTCTAAGGCGTTTCTCGAATGCTCGAGCAATGTTTTCGCTATTGCCAACCGTAAGGGAGAGAAATGACCATAGAGTGGAACCATGCCCACTTAGAACTATACTGACTCATACGCACCACCTGCAACTCAAACTACCTGGGCGGGCGCAACTTTTTCTTAGAGGGCCTTGGAAAGTAGTGGCAGCTCATTCATAAACACTCGCTCCAGGCCCTCAGGACCCTACTGAAAGGTGTGTTTCTTTAAACCGAGATGTTTTAAAAAGAGCCTAAAGGGACACTGAAGTGATTTGTAAACATTGCGTATAACTAGCGCAAATAGTAGTCTGGAGTTCACAGGCCGTGTTTCGACCGCTCTGAGTGCGTTTACGCGAATTCATTTAGTAGAAAATCAATTCGAAAATGATGTCGTCCTCTCTGCATCCTCGCCCATTTTCTGTGGCGTTTGCGTGGGACGTCAGGACGAAGTGACTTGGCGTGACTGCGCAACAGCACGCCTCGACGATCTTCCGACCGAGTCAGTCGGCCCAGCGTTTATGGTACAGCTTTAGTTCGTCACCCGCCGACGGGTCGTCGAAATTTGTTCGCGGACTTGAAACTAAGCCACGACACGTTTGTGAATGGGAGAATGTGCGTTCCTTTAGTTTGTTAGTTTCTACACTGTATCAAGCTACAAGTCCAGGTCGCTCTACATAAGCGCTTACAAGCGCACATATACGACGCTTCGCTGACTGGTACGCTACTGGGTGCGCTACTAGGTACGCTACTAGGAACTTGAAGGCGGGAGAAGTCAGGGAAGCCAACATAGGTACTAAGGAAATATAATCAACTGAAACTTTTACCGTACAGCGTAAAACTATGAAGCAGGAAGCACTTTTTTGCGCTGGGTGAACAATTACAGCGGTCAGCAGCATGACTACGCGTCTCCGAACACTTTTCCGTCTAAGAAATGCAATTGCTAGACGTGAGATATTGCGGAAATTTGGGGGGACGCTTACTGCACGAGTGCTATACCACAAAGTCTCCTCACCTGCTTAAAACGCTAAACCTAAATAAAAGTGTAAACTGGTTATACATTATATACCTTATATTTCCGCCGTCAACAGCGCTGGCTCGTGGTCGAGTGGTTTAGAGCGCTAGTTATCATATTTTGAAAGTCGCAAGTTGGAATCCCCGCGGGTACGTCTTTTTTTTTGTAAGCTGCTTTTTTTTGTTTTACGCCGATGTTTTCTGTGCTGATTTCATTATTTTTGGGCCATAACGTTCACTGCTCCACGAGCGAGTTCGCAGAACGCGCGCAGACTGACAATGACGTGCTAGCCAGTTCTGGTTGGCGTGCTTTTGCCTAAGCGCCAACTCTTTGCGGGCAGTGGGTACAGGCCTGAATCAGCAGACCCTTGGCCTGGTGCGAACACGCTTTTTACGATACAGGCATGAGTGAGGCAAGCACCAAATATGGGGGGAAGCGCATGGCATTTGAGCGTCTGCGGTGACGCGGAGGGCGTTCATCCACTGCGGAGGCATCGGCAAATGATTGCTACGATTTTAAGCCGTCCTGAGAGGTTTTTCTTAGGCATTTTACAGCCGACAACAAGGCAGAAGAGTGGTATGACAATTACTGAGATATCGAGAATTCCCATCAGATAACGCGGGATGTCAAGCATGTTGTTTTACAGAACAAAAACCGAAACTTGTTTGAATGCTAATTGTGGGCATCGTCCAATCACGGTGCACCTCCTGGCGTCGTCACAGCGTTTAGTTGGTGCGGCGGCCGCAGACCGCGCATGGTAGTTTTTCTTCGTTCTAGCTTTATATAATAATTACCGACTTGTCAAACGGATAAACTATGAAACCTGTGTTAATTCGAACCAGTCTACGCTGTGGTAGCAAAAACGGGAGCTTGACAAATTCACTTCCGTGTCCCTTTAATCAGGATACAAAAGGTTCAGGCACATTCGAGTTTAAGCTACAACTCAACATCTCCTTAAATGATGTCAAGAAACAGGTGCCAGTAAAGCACCAAATCTTCGTTTGGAATTGTTAGTTCCCTAAAACATTTTTAGCCCCTTTTTCTACGTTTCACATGCAGTTTAGGTGCAAACACAATCAAAGATGTGTCAAAAGTGTGAGATAAAGCCGCTGTGCTTTCGAGCTCTCTGTTGCTGCAACATTTTTGACCAAGCATGATGAAGAACCCGTGAAAAAAAACAAAAAAATCGCTTATTGCGTTTTATTCCGCAGACACAAGGCGTCAATTTTTCAGCAGTTGAACTGGGTACAACACATGAAGCATTTTAAGCTAATATTTCAAAGTAATAGCAAGGAATTTTACAACCTTTTTTTGATCCTATAATTTTATTACTATCTTTAGTACGTGATGAAGCTTTCAAAACAGACAAACAATGTGATAAAAAATATGCCTTTCAAAGAGTTTGATCACTTATTTTGGACGATTTGCCGCCTAGTGTTTCAATTGCCAGCATGGTCGAGTAGCGAAATATGCCACTGGTTCTAAACTGCAACCCTCCAAGCAATGTCAAAGAACAAGACGACCTGTGTATTCTATCAACTTTACCATTGTTGAAATCCCTATGCCCAAGATACTCAGCTTGGTATAACGATTTCTTACCGAAAAGGAAAGTCAAACTTCGCAAAGACGAGACCGCTGCTCCTCTGTAGAGATCAATGCATAACAAACAAAAGCTGTGGTGATAAAGAAGCTACTTTTGAGAACTCGTCTATCCAGTCTGAAAAAATACCAAACCATAGTTATGGGCGCCTACGATACATCGTGAAGGTTTCTTGAAAAATCTAATTTTGGTCGCAACAGTATGACGAAGCAAACAGAAGCCAATCGAGATAGTCTTGTACCCAGCGCCGACTACCGTGTTTATACTGATTACGAACAATTCCTCGGGTAATTTATTCACCTCACGCCATCGCAATTATTGTAAAACAAAACATCCCGTTTGCACCTATAACGATGTTATAGCTCCCCAGCAAAGAACGGAACGTGAATGTGTTTTCTATCAGCTTTCTCACTTAGAAAAAACGAGAGAAACACTCGACACGTGGCTGTAAAGAACCAGAGATGAGCCACGGAAAAGTGCATGTATCTTACAGTCAAGGAGCTTAAATTAACTTCGCGGCCGCCAGTCCTTATAAAACAGTGCCTCTTAGAAAAATAAATGAGACCTTAGAAACGTAGTGAGCTTTTATAACCTAATTATAGCCGGAAAAAAGAGGCTGACTTTCGCCGACCTTTTACCCATCCTGTACAAAGAGTGGTGCATTTGAAAAGCGCAAAAACACATTTCCACACAAAACCACCACACACAATTTGAATCCTTACAGTTTACAATAGAATCCAGCATTAGCGTCCGTTGTTTCCCTTCCGAAGTTCATTAATTCTATTACCAGTTGCGGCCCAGTTTACTTTAGATTTTATGATTCCGTCACCACAACCGTAAAAACAATATACAATTCTACAGCTTTTCTTTTTACTTTTCTATTCCTCTTTATCTGTCTTCTATCGCCATGTAAATCATATCTTGGTGAGCTCTGTTCAATGGCGCACGAAATTGGCGGTATATATTGTTATATATCCGAGCAATGCGTTTAGGTTCGAGAAACATTCTCGTGGGTATTTAGGCTGCTTTGCATGTCCACTTAATTATGTGCTTCTATTTTTGACTGTACCACTGACGCACGAACAAAGATTAAAACGTTTGAATACGCCCTAATCAATGAATTTTTACGTATCATGAAGACTTGAACGCTTTATGTGCAATTTAAAGTTGTACACCTACACTGCGAGGTACAGTGTACTCTTTACGTGACGCCAGACATGTGACCTAAAATTGAATACATGTTTTTTAAGGTGCATAAAGCACCGTATCTTCCTACGACTGCACCTACAAAATGTTAGCATTCGAAAGCATACGATTAGGCGTCTTCCCACGAGAAGTACTGTTATTCATATCAGCGTTTTCTTTCTTATCATAACTGTTGTTTGAGGTAGTTGGTGAGATTGGCTGTCATTTATTACGGACGCCAAGGTAACGATACTTGATTTGCAGACTTGGCGAGACCATTTTCGGTACCTCAAGCCATAAATCCACTTAATCAGAGTAACTAAAACGGCTTGGCTTTAGTGAATCGGTATTTACGACAAACAAGCGTAATGGTATTTTAAACCGCCAAAAAGAATTTATGGCTTCTAGAGCAGACTGAATGCTGGCACCAACTCGCTTTGCCATGGCTTTCAAACTTAATTTAGGCTCTTTTACTCTTTTTCTGTATTAGAAAAAGTCAGTCCGCCATTTCTACACCGTTGAAATTTCCTGTAGTAGGACTCATCAGCCGTAACACGAAATTTAGGTTCACGTTTAAGTAAATTTCTGTTTTATTGCCACAAGGGCGTCTGAGGAAAAGAGCCCCAAACCCGCCGCGGTAGCTCAGTGGCTCTGGTGTTGTGCTATCGAGCGTACGGACGCGGGTTCAAGTCCATGCTACGGCGGGCGCTTTTCTGATGGAGTCGAAAAGTAAAAACGCACGTGTGTTCTAGATATCGGCGCACGTTAAAGATCCCCAGGGGGTCAATATTACTCCGGAGCCCTCCACTACGGCGAGCATCATAGCCTGTGTTGTATCGGCGCGTTAAACCCCAAGCCAATGTGTGCTCTTTTTTAGTGCGGTGTTTGTCACTCAAGTAAAATACTACGACTACGGACGGCTGCGATGTATTCAGTAGAAATTTTGTATGTACGGGTGTAAAGAACCTTTGCTTTGAAACGCGAACATCTGTACAATGAAAGGTGACAATGGCTATGGTTAAGTGTAACGGATGCGGTAGACGTATTACTTGCCCCTAGGCCACACGATGTCAGTGACGTCCGTGGTACATTTCCTGAAAAATGCCAGAGCCATCTGGCTTGTTTTGGGTGGCCCTGTTATCACACATGGTGTGAGATGTGTGCAAAACATTTGTTGTCCGCGATGTACACTCACAAGCCCTGCGTGCTTATGTGTGGCAGTAAACATATGACGCACTTAAAAATTAGTACAGCTGTATTATTATTAGTTATTATTATTTTGTTGGAGATTTCCAGATTTGCTGCGGTGCGTTACTGGCAAGGTATGATGCTGCTGGGTCGAAGGACGGGGGTTCCATCACGACTGCGCCCGCTGCTTTTTAGATGAAGGCACACAGTTGAAACACATTGAACATGGTTGCGAAGCTGGGCGACTCGGTAAGGAACCGTGATTAAAATAGCGCAAGGGACAGGGCAAGAGAAAAGCTGACAAGGACGGGCACTGGCTGATGACTAAATTTTGTTGAAAGAAACAGCGAAATATATGTGAAAAAACAAGGACACAGGCGAACCACAAAAGGAAACACAAAGGTTACAAAAACATTACTAACCGATGATGTCAACTACCACAATCACGCCGCCGAAATAACATCTCTTTAGCATGTAGTGTGACTTATGGGACGCTTACATAGGAGCCCCTGATTTTGTGAAAATACCTATGTGTTGAAAACTTGGCACACTTTAAAAACTCCCACGTGGTCAAAATAATTGTGGAGCCATCCACTTGTGTGGGCCTTATCGTCGCGTTAAACCTCTAAATTAGAAAGGGTTTGCCGATTTTACGTGACACGACTGCTCAAACTCACGAGATATGAACTTATTACGAGCATATGCTATTCGACTTTTGCTGTAAACAATGCTTGGCAAATAAACGGCCAGTCATTGAGTAATGCAATGGGAACAACTTTATAAACGCTTCTACTTTGAGCTAGACACAGAAGCGAAGTGCCCAAATTCCGAAAACAGTCAAAACATTTGCGCATGCTGCTTACAGTAGACCCCGACGCTCACCGTATATAACTCGCCGCATTGTCCTCTAAGCATTTTGTGCCGAAATTACGTGGACAGTGCCTTCATATTCTACACACGCTTCCGCACAAAGACACATCTGTTATTTTCAGCACCAATTCTGAATTACCAGAATTATCCTTGAACCAGTTTGTATTCTTGGCGGCCATTCATGACATTGCAACTGTGCCTTCAATCCAGTTGATGAACGAGCAGCCTGGCTTACGCTATCAGGTTCTTTCAAATTTTCTACGTATTCTCATAATGACTCATTGCGTTTCCGCGCGTAGCTAAGACGACTGCCTAATTGGACAAATTCTTTCTGAAATTTTAATGGCTGTCATACGTAGGCGATAACCACACCGATAAAAAACACAACTGCTTAAAAGCGCTGGCAACTGCTGTAGTGGGAGCGATTTTAAAAGCTGTTCATCCACATCGCTCGCACAAGCCTGCTCGACTGCATTTCTACAACATCATATACTTCGAAACTTGGAGACTAAAAAGTAAAAACATGAAAACTGTGGATGTAAAGTTCCTTATGCGGCGTTGTGGTTCTACGGAATTCTGAAAAAAACTGAAATCTTCGCTATACAATCACCATGCACATATGCTTTATGTGCCAAAAAATGCAAAAACTTCCACATTTGCTGATGCTTCTAGGAACCATAATGAACATGCGCTCTGACAGCGCACGTTAGACCAGCGTGCTTCTGTGAGAAATTGGTGAAGTGCATTTGCGCTGCTTGTGGCCTCTTTTTGCAACCACCACCACGATTGCGGGAAGCTTCATTTTCCAACCTGCCCGTTTTCTTCCCTTTGAGAGGTTGGAAAATCTGATCCTTGAAGCTAGCATTCAATCCCCAATCTTGTATTTAGCCTGTGCACATTTGTCCATCAAAAAGGAAGTATCCAGAGTGGTTAAGCTAGGCGGCTTCAAACCTATAAGACGACGCATCTGTTTTCCTACGGTCTATTTCGAAATCCAGAGACATAATACATATTGTGATATTCAAAGATTTCCCTAGATATTCAGTTGCAGACTGTTTCCATCGATATGACCAATGGCGAAGTCAATATCCGTTGTTTGCACGAAAACAACTAGAAGATTGCATTCGAAAAAACGTTTCCTTCTCTGCTTCTCAATCGGGCGGTTCGATTGGAGCTATCTTTTTGTGAGACCCACGCTCTCGGAGACGTATATTGACACTTCGGAAAAATGACAGGAGCTTCGCAGACCAAACAAGCCGGGAACTGCGAGTGAAACTTTTTGATAAGTTTGCGGTTGACACTTTAGGAGCCCTGCGTCTGGAGTGGTAAATCGATTCCCGCGTACTTTACAAAGAGGGTCGTGAAAATAATTGATGTGAGACAAGGAATGAAATTGGAAATCTGCGTTTACTGTCAGCATTAAACTTCGTGTTATCTCGCACAGTATGGGCACTAGTCTTCGTTCATATATTTGGTTGTTTGCGAGTGCGGTGCGCAAAGTGGAACGATAATGTTCTGTCAGAACCGGCATATATTGACTTTGCAGTCGTTTGAACACACGAGATTAAAGCTTTATTTCACAGCGCGTGCTACTTGTCTGGACTGATCTAGTTAAACGTTTTTACTCATCGATTGCGCATTACCGTTAAAGGAACAAAATATACCGGGCTTTGCACTTCACAGTTATGATAGTGTAAATGCGAAAGCCATTCCTACAATAGCACCACCGCTTGTGAAGCTATGATTTCTCTATTTGATTAGTTGGTTTTCTGGTGCCAAGGAAACACTGACGCCCACCTGCCCTGGGGGACTGGCCAAATCCAGCTCATATTTTGTAATGCAAGATGGTTAACAAATTGAACTATATAAAACTCAGATTGAGGAAATTTTCCGAAAGCAATGTGAACGATTCGAAAAGTAATGAAACAAATAAACACGTGAAAACTACAATCGTATTTTCGAAAATGCGGAAATTAGTCGTTTCAAAAATACCCCAATATGTAATTGCGTTGAACTCATAGGGTAAAAAACCGGTTCCGGAAATAAAAAAGCTCAACAAACATTCGCGTGGCATAAGCCGAGGCAAGGGAACACCTAAAATGATCATAAATTAGCTACCGAGACGGAAGGACCCAGACACTGGAGGAAAACCTCATGGAACCGTTTTGGTGTGCCGAGACTCAATGCCAAGATTGCTAACAGTGATCAACAGCCTCATCTTCGTGGCAGAGTTTGCAGAATGGCGAATGCGCTATGCTTAATCTGGGCTGGTGAAAATTCAAATTCTGTACCGTCAGCATCTCACAGTCATCGCACAGCCGTGATTTCACGAATTCATACCTGCGAAAGTACCAGGGGTGCTATATACGATATTTGGGGACTGATATGACTATGGTGGGCTTGGCAAAACGAAGAAAAAACTCCAATCATAGTTTGTGGATGCGCCTATTGGTGCGGTTTTCGTGTTCACCAGAGCATCTGCAATCCCGATGGCAATGCGCGTCGTGTGCAAAGGCAAGTTCTTTTACAATGCTCCTCAATAGAATTTTGTGCGCCTCATTCTTGGAAAGTTTAAAGTAAAATTACTTGCTATGACAGTCGGCAGAGGATACCAGGCACAACTAACACGCAGTATAATTCTCTTTAAAAAACAGCTCACCAGCCCACTTTTTTAGACAGTGCTCAGGTAAAGACACGTCGTTTAAAAACAACACCAACAATAAGGTGTCCCCGCGCCTTTTTCTTCTGCAGGTAGTTTTGCGTTGCAACTGCATCATTCATGCAAATTTGCATTATTACTTGTAACAATTTGAATGACATTATACAAAACACTTCTTCAGTTTTACATTTTGAGCTATTTGACATATATATTCAACAGCAGCCTCGTATGTGGCAGGGCCCCATTGGCTCTCACGTTAGAACGTTACACAACACTGATGTCAAATAATTAGGTGAACTGCCTTCTTCTTTACAATAGTTGCGGTTATTGTCACAATTTGCTTGCTTCGATCCTCACCTGGTGTGGTGAAAAATGTTTACGTCTATTATAAACATTGCATATATTTCGCGACCTCTGTCATTTGATACATGTCACTTGCTGTTTCGAACAGAAGAATCATTTTCTCGATAACAACCCTGCAGGAATCACGCTTAGTATGGTTTCTCCCCAGCAACATCTTTATGTAAAAAAACGCTGAAGCATGACCTATTTACAATTTTAGTTGTCACTCATACCACAACAATAATGTCGTCCAAAGAAATGCGATGAAAAACGAGCGAAGATTTATTACAACAAGATATATTAAGAAACAAGATATATTAACGAACAAAACATATAACAATTATCTCCACCAAAAACATCAAAATAGGTCTGAATTTTTTTTCGTTTAACTGGTAATCGAAGATTGTCTATCGAACGGCATTATGAACATCTACTTCAATTAGAGCCGTCACTGATTTACTTGTGTGGAAATATCCAGAAAATGAACAGGAGGTCTGCGTTCGAAGGAACTAAAAAATCTGCCTATTTTTCTAGAATGACTATTACAAATTATTTTCAATTTGCTACCACGTGGTCTTCACGTCAAATGGAAAGAAACAAGCTTTGTTTGAGGTATCATTTCTTTGCAACAAAAAAAAAACAAAGACGCCGAAGTGTCCGCATTTTAGCATGCGCTGAAGATCCGCAGGGCGTCCAAAATAAACCCAGCCTTTCACAGCGGCGGACAGCATATGCGGGTGTGGCTTCAAAGCATAAGAGAACCACTGTTTGAATGTGCCGAATTTTTCTGCTTCGTGGAAACATGTATTTTAGGGAATACCATGTCCATGCCATTTTTTAACAAACGCCATCAACCGTTTCAACCCTATTGACAGTACACGGCCTTTGTTCCTGGTTATCGAGGTCATTCGCTCTGATACACCTGACAACTGAGTGGGTAATCTCCGCAATTTTTTCTATATAAACTATTCTCGATTGCTGCATATGCTTTATGAACTAAAAAGAAGACATGACCACATACTTGATCCTCCTATGTATCTCGAACTTAGGTTATAGGCATGGCCTGATGTGGCTGTACTAATACATGGACGGAGCCAAAGAAAACAAAGCACGAACGATCAGGCCTTCATCGCTCATGTTGTGTTTTCTTCGTCTCCTGTCCGTGTCTTAGTACAGCCTCAACAAACAAATTTTTAACGTAAATTTGATTGATATGCACCAACGTGCCCAGAGAAATGCTCTGCATGTAATTCGAGAGCAGAAGTATTTTTATGGGTTTCCGCGACTTATCCTCTTAGACCCGAAGAAACCAGGATAGCCAAAGTATCTTTCTTTCGTCGTGGCAAAGAGCGTGGCAGACAGTTTTCACCTTCATTCAGAAACAGACACCCGGAATGGATGACAACGCTTGTGTAGTCGTAAGAACTATTGCTCTAGGCAGTGGGTTGTAGACCGATGATATTGACTGCCTCCATTCGGTATCATACTTCTCATCGATTGGTTTCTGCTTCGGTAATTGGCAGGTAACAGTGCATCCAATGAACAAAGGGAAGATAGATTTGCGACACCCGATGGCCTGTTTGTATTCAATGTAATGTCTTTCGGGTTGTGCAATGCACAGGCCATATTCGAGCGATTCATGCACAGCATCATGTGAGGTCCTAAAAATAAATCTTTATGGGCTACTTGGATGACATCATTATTTTCGGCAGAATTATGCAAGAGCATAATAGTCGCTGTGGCCTAGTTGTAGACCGCATCAATCAAGCCGGCTTTTAACGAAACAGTAAAAACTGTCTTTTTGGTTAGCGCCAATAAGTAGTGCTGTCATTCTTTGTTGACAAGAATGGAATCCTATCAGACCCCCAGAAGACAGCTGCAGTATGTGCATTTCAGCCTAAAAAAACCTGCGTAGTTTCCTCAGATTGCTTTCTTACTTTAGTCGGTTCATTCAAAATTTCCATGAACTTGCTCCTTTTCACTCGGCAATATAGCAAAAAAAATTGCGCCCACCTCCCCGCGAGGGGAACCCTGTGTAGATGCGACGCATCGTGGGGTTCACTTGGTGTTTCCGTTGGATTGATTCTGAAATCGCGTGAAACGTGTCGGGAACGCTGGCAATCTTGGTCAATCTCTCTAAGTGGTATGCTTGGGGCTTCGCTGTCGCAACGACCTTTACTCCATCATTGTTGCTGTAGGTGGGAGCTTCTTCTCTTTTATTGCAAGGGTTAATCATTTCATGCGTTGTATCAGTAGCTTCTTGACGTAGTTTGAATGAGTCAAGGATATAAAGCCGAAGCATTTCATTCTGTCTCGGTTTTGTGGCGCAGTGGGAAGAGCACCGTGTACCTCGCGTTCCACCCACAGGGTCGTTCGAAACCGGGCGCCGCTAACGACGGACAACAACGCCGTATGGAGGGACAAGGCGACTGAATGAGATGCAGTCGCATCTAAAACATTCTCTTTACCTGGGAGCCGCAGTATAAGTGTTCCTTTATGCAACTCAATCTCGCCCAAACCTCTGGATCTATTCTGCGGATTTTATCCACACTGCGCCACTGAAATCCAAACCGACGCCATTAGTTTGGGGGCTGGCGCTGTTCTCGACCAGACTCAGCAAGAAGCGTATGTTCTCGCGTACGCAAGACTCACATTGAGAAAAGCCGGAGGAGATTTACTGTCACAGAAATGGAATGCCTGCCGTAGTCCTTTTCATCCAAACGCTCCTGCCCTACCTATACCAATGCCAATTCACGATAGTTACGGACCACCATTCGGTACGTGTGCTGAGGGGCCTCCGCGATGCATCCGACATGCGTGCTCCTTGAGCCGTACGACTACAAGAATATGACTTTTCAGGGTCGTATAAAAGTGGTCGATGACACACTGATGCTGACTGTTTTTCACACCTCCTTATCGAGACTGATTCTTATCGAGACAATCATTTCGACGAATGTCTGGCTACCGTTTCGGCAGCTGTACGGGCCATTTTACGTGGGTTCAAGAACAGCGAAACGACACTTCGCTCGCTACCTTCAACTCGGCTCAACTTCCTACATCGCGCACTGTGTTCCGTAATCACAATGACGTCCTGTACAAAACCATTACTCAGTCAATAGGGCATATCTTTCGATCTTGGTACCTGAGAGCCTTCGCCTAGCAATACTTCGTGCCATGCATGACAAAGAAACTTGTGGTCATCTTGGTTTTGCACGCACTTCTCACTGAAGTCTAGGTGGTTTTTACTGGCCCAGATTGCCAACGCACACACAGCACTACGTCGCCAATTGGAAAGAGTGTTAACGGCATAAACATCCTACGAAATCCTCCTCTAAACCACATCACTCCGTCAATTCGCCAACAGCTACCTTTAAAAAAGTCGTGCATGATATAGTTTGCCCATTTCTCAAGCGCCGAACTGGAAATCGGTGGTTGATTGGGTGCGGGGACTATTTTACCAGGTACGCCAAAACAACTGCTGTAATTTCTGCTAAAGCTGCAGTTCTGCCCATTCTTTATTGCAATGTGTTAATTTTCGCCTTGAAGCTACCCGTGGGAGACAGTTTACTGCCGATGTTGTTGAAAAGCTCCTCATTTTTTGGTGGTATTGACTTTCGCCCCTCAACGTTCTACCATCCACACACTAACGAAATAAAAGAAGGCACAAGGCACACCCTCACAAATATTATGTTCGTGTATGTCGTATACGACCATAAAAACTGGGATGTTGCTCTTCGCTTCATTACACACGCACACAATACTGCGAAGCACAAAATTAAAGGGTACGCTCCTTCCTTCCTCCTCGACGCCTGAGTTTCGCGTAGCTATAGTGACAGCGCCTTCTCTTTCTCCAGAAATAGCAATGTGTGGGCCGGCCAAAATGTCTGTCGTGACTAAGGTGCACGTCGCTCAACTCTTATTTGTGCTCTTCTCCTTCAGGCTTGAATTAAAGTTCATTGACGAACGACATGCCATCACGAACGCCACACCCTGACACTTTCTCTGGCCGTGGACGTCGGAGGAAAAACGCGGACTGCGCAAGAAGTTTCTGCCGAAGTACTCCGATCGCTTCGTTGTGCTCAAGCGTTTAGGCGAAGTCATGATATTTGGGGAACAATATCATCGCTCAAGTAACAAAATATTGCTCCCACGGTCGTCCTTCAAGGCGCACTGAGACTGCCCACATTGCGCCCTTGAAACGCTGCCACTACCGTGACGCCTAACAAAGCTCGAGGGCGAGCTCTGTGGTTACCTTCTGTCCACCTTCGGGAATTGTTGCGACGCGACAGAACTCAAACGAAGCAGTTCGTGTTACGCGGCACAGCTGATGCAGAGAGCTAGGACAAGAAGTAAAATTGGCTGGAATAGCCGCAGGACAACGCGAGTCGCACGTAGAGAGAAAGAAAAAGTTGAGGTGGTCTATCTTAGACCACCGGAAAAGAAACTATTCACCAGTGCCTCCGGTCTCTCCCCTTCACTGCAAATAAATCAATTCTATCGGTTACACCTGCAACATTACAAATAGCGCAACTGGTATTGGGTTCGCAGATGCCAATATAGGAAGTATTCGTCGCGCACCCATGTAGTCATGTTTAGGTCAGGCCTTTTATGACGTTGTAAACTTAACTCGGATAGCCTTCACAGCCGCGGCTAAGGGCGGCGTACTCCTGCTACTCTGTGGCTTTCACTTCCTCTTTTGGGCCATTTTCTTTTTCTTTAGCTTGTTTCCCTTCGGCAGTCAAGGTGGATTACCAAAGTCCACACGGGAATAGCATCGGTATTTCATGCCACGTAGGGAGCACACGACGCACCCAAAGTTTCACTGCCGTTTGATCCTCAAGGTGGTACGACCGACGGGAAGTTTGAGGCGTTTGCGTTTTTATGGCCCCCAATAAAAACCAACCTGAACCGCTTTTTGGAATATTGCCTAGACTGGATTAAAGTAACTCCGTGGGTCACGAAACGTGTCAACTTAGAGGCTGGTTGAGCGTACAAATTAGTTCCAGCATGTTTAAGCCAGGATAAGAACACTTCCACAGAAACACGTCTGCAGACAAGAACACAGGAAGACCAATGATATTTTATAACCTTGTGAATCTTCCACTCAGACATGTGATATCAGTACTGTTGTATCACGGTGCTTACATTGATTTAGAAACAACGCTGTCACTGGGCCTTAGCAGATGATCTTCAGGACAGTGAGCAGACACTAGTACTCGTGCACACAAGAGAAAACGAATTTTTTCGATGCATTTTTGTATGCTCGGTAAGCAATAATATTGGTTTTAACTTCGGGAATTTATATCGGCGAGACACAAACGTACATGACAAACGGTAAAATGTCTTCTTGCAATAACGTAATATTTACAGACCAGCTGGGATGCTGCGATGTTTGCGGTCGGTTGCGCGTTTTATTTCCCTCCACAAAAGAATCCTTTCCACAAAAAGAAGAGTGTATGTATTTTTAAAACTGAGCTTGTGTTTTGACTTTTTTTGCTGAGACAGCTGATGGGTGGTTGTAAAATGGTTAAAAAACTGAAAAAATGCAGACAAAGGTGAAAAGTAATTCCACTCTGGAAAACTTAAACTTAGCGCTAGCATAAAAGCGCAAAGTAAAATGTCATGCAGTCATGCAACCATTCAAAACAATAAGTGCGAAAAGAATAAATACAAAATTAGTGATACAAATGAGCCCAAGCTTAAACCAAAGCTGCGTCAGTTTTTTGTATGCTAGTTCAGCAGATTAAGTCTAAAATTACTGTCCATATAAAACGTGCGTCAACTGGGCAGCGAAAAAATTCGCCATACTACGACGCCTAATGAATATAAAAAAAAACTCCTGGCACGAAGTGCTCAGGGTGTACCGCTAGTATAAAGTTCCATGTGCAATCAAAGCCACTTAGTGCGCAGAAGCGTAACTAAAGGGCTCATGGCCGAAGTGCTACATTCGCATTACCTCAAATTTGGGGCATGGAAAATCGATGGCGAATATAGTCAAACCCCGGTGTGGGTGGCCGCAAAAATCAAGTGAAAGGCACTTCTCTCTGCCCGGGGAACCAAATTACCCGACCATGAAAAATAACCAAGCTGCTATTTCGCAGAAGCTGCTTTGCTTCGAGGAAACGGCGCCTATGCTGTACCCCCCAAAACTCGAAAGCAAAACAATACAAAATCATAAGGCCCCATGGTCGGGCATCCCTTTTTAACTTATCACATAAGGTCTTGAGTTCCTCTTCAGCCTTTACTACTAAAGCAAAAGAAAGTTGTGCCACTTTGTATATTAAAAAAGGACCACAAAAGAGATTACATAAATCAGATCGAAGAAGTGCACTTACCCCTGTAATCTTTCCCGATGGTAGAACGTTTCTCTCAGAGCTTTTAATACGGAATGGCCCTAACGCCTTCAGTCACCCGAATTGGGGGACCGTCAGCAGAAAACCCAGGAACTTCTCCCAAGGGTCCGGCTTCGGTGGCTTAATTTGATGTCAAGCATCTTCTGTGGTAGTGCACGTGAACAAGGACGGCTCAGGACAACGCGCTCAGAGGGGCAGGTCTCCGGTGGATTAAACAGATGGCTTTAAACAGATGCTCGAACTTCAACTGCAGCAGCTGCAATCGGTTTCCGAAGGCGAAGATATGCTCGGGCTGCTGGCCGTCGCAAAAGCGTCTCTTCAGCCCCGTCAGCGTTTGGGCTCTGCACAATCCACGACTCTCTGGTCACAACAGGGAGGTATGTGGCGATCTTCCCACTGCGCTACCCACCTTTAGTCCCTCACTCATTCAAAGTACTCAAGAAGCTACTGATACAACGAAGGCACGCGAAGCTGAACGTCAACGGAAACGACGAATGAAAACTAATTGGAACTTCAGTCGACCCCATGGCTGCTTCGCATACTACTCAGGGTTCCCCTACGGGAAGATTGTGTAATTTTTGTGCCTTTCTTTTTCTCTTGCTTAGCAACTTTAGTTTATTTCTCTTGCTTTCCTACTTTCACCTCTGTTCCTATCTATAAACCTTTTTTCATGTGCCATGTGGCAATAACACAGATCAAAATAGTGCACTTACGAGAAGAACAAGACAAAGCCATAAAAATTTCCAACTCCCTGTGCTTTACTGAATGGCTTGTTTTTCCAGTGGGTAAAAACCGTGCATCCTTTTATCCTATTCTCTTACCAAAAGACGCTGGCATCCAGTTGGCATATGACATGAGTACACCGACGCAGACGTTTGTCTAGGAAATGACTTATATAAATGCACATGCAAAGTCCACCAAAATTCGGATTGGGATATCTTTTCTCCAAGTTCTCCCACACATTTTTACTACCAAACCAAAAGAACAATAATTG
This sequence comes from Haemaphysalis longicornis, assembly GCA_013339765.2. Taxonomy (NCBI): domain Eukaryota; kingdom Metazoa; phylum Arthropoda; class Arachnida; order Ixodida; family Ixodidae; genus Haemaphysalis; species Haemaphysalis longicornis. Next base: position 130,969,069 of record CM023455.1, on the reverse strand, counting down.
AAATTGTGCACATGCAACCCCAAAGAATTGCGTAGGAATATCCTCCAGCTCTGATCCGCGTTTTATATTACTTGTAGGGTAGAATGAAACACCTCAACAGCAATATAGGATAGTACTTGTCTCTTGTCGCTTGAAGCCACTTCGTACACAGGTGCCCATGTTTTTTTCTCGAGTAACCCCGTCAAGGGAAATAAAGGGGCAATACTGATACCAAGCTTGGGCACTTTGAGGTCGGATGTTTGTTTTGTTTTGCCTTCATGATATTTTCCGTACAATATTAAAAGGATTCCAAAATGCGCGTTGTTTTTCAAGCTTTCCCTGCATAGTCCTGAGCCAGATAAAACTGTTACAGACTGAATTCGAAGCCAGCTTGGACAATTCAAACAGGGTATTTATTTTAACTCGTCAACTAAAAACACATTTTCAAGAAAAAGATTTCAAAATCCCATCTACTCTGACGTTGAGCCCTCTGTGATTGGAGATAAAAAACCTAACAGTACACAGGCGAAAACATTAGCGGAAATATTGAGCTACTTCGTTAAGTTATATGGGATATTGCGGATTGCCTAACTTGGAATGCTGCTGCAAATTAACATGGCTCACCAAATTGGGGTGATGCCAACAACAACCTAAGACTTTAGAATGCCAAAGTCGTGTTCTATAGCAATGTACTTCAAAAATCCAAATATTTTGTCCTACGTCTTTACAATCCTAATTTTTCTACCTCGCTCATGACAATACTTTCCTACCCCCCCCCCCCCCCCCACCATAAAAAATTAATTTGGTTTTTGCCATAGAGGCTGGTGTCTCAAGGCGTGTGAGACGACAGAACTCTCTCTCTGTCTCTCTCTCTCTCTCTCCTCTCTCTGAAAACGCTGACAGTGCATCGCCCGCAGAGCTCAAAGGTCGTCGGGGCCGGAAACCTAAGTACAGATGGGATGAGAGAATGGAAGAGAACCCTCAACAGTCTAAGTCCTTTTGAGAGCATGAATTACGCAGTGCTTCAGAAAGGTCCTTCACTCGCCTATTTAATCTGAACGAGAGCTTGCGATGACAGCTTGAAGTCACTGCCTTAAACAAGCCGTCGACCGGTCGTTATGCTGACCCCTTTTCGGGGCGAAGCCGCTTAGGGTCTCGGGCTGTAGGCCTCTCGTGTCGTCGTAACATCTTGTAGTCACGGCACTAAAACACCGGGACACTCGTCTTCTAACGCCTGGCGCTAGAACGTTTCATCTCTGTTGAAAAAACGCGTACTATAAGAGCACTCCGGGATACTGGTTTTCCAACACCTTGGGCTAGAATGCTTCGCGGTTCAAAGTTACGAGACTCACAGCAACGCTGTATACCTCTGCCCCCCCCCCCCCCCCGGTTTCATCTCCGTGGGCAAAAACGCCTAGGTGCGAAGAATGCACCTATACCCTACATGTTTCCCCCTCCCCAGGTTTCACGTTAGTGGAGATGGCCCGGGATTTTCGCTTCAGCTGAGCGACCGCGCGTGGCGCAGTGATGGTGCTTATAGCAGACCCGCGTGTGTCTGTAACTCGCGCACATGAACTGCTGAAGAAGCGGCGATATCAGCCCTATGTGAAGCAGGCTACTTGTTTGTATTTCGGAACTCTCTGTGTTCAGAGGCTGTCTCATGTGTTGGGTTGTAAAAATATTACGTAAAAGCCTGAAGTCTTAATATTTTTATTAATTATTTGGTACTTTTGTAGTTAAATGATGAGTGTGCTTACGCTAGGCCTTTTAAATGGGCCTTTCAGACCTCTCTCACCCGGTCGTAAAGTATTTGTGTTCTGAATCAGTTGTTTCATTTGCAGCACAGCAGTACATCCCTTGTCCCAATGAATAGTTTTCGTGAGTAGTTCATGTTGATATCACGTAACATAGTACTGTAATGCTAAAAATGCAAACTAACGCCTTCACCCCTAATTTAATAAATCAATACCTGAGATTGGTTGAAATACCGAGTAATTATTTTATGTATGCTTCTCTTAAGCGCAGTAAGCCACGGCCCAGAAGTTGTATTAAGAAGACCTGCGAATAACGCATATACAAAATGTACCTTGATTGCTGGTGTTTGCTTTCAGCGCCGAGCTGCTGGCGTGCCTTTATGCTCATAATCTGTTCATGCAAACGCACTATTACCAAGGACAGCCTCAGCAGGATGCACTCACGAGGCTGCAATGTACCTTTCAAGCTAACAAACATAGGGGGATTAGGAAATACTTTTCTTTTCACAGCACAGCCATTCTAGGCACATGTTCTGGTTTGTCGTCATTGTCAGTGCGGTCCCAGTACAAACATAAGGTTATTTTGGCTTTTCCCTACACGCCCACAGTATTAACCCTTCCACGACAGTCTTTACAGTTTCATTTTATCACCCTTTGAGAAGATAGGCCAACTGATATACATACTGGTGAGACTGCACAAACTCCGTCAGAATGAAAAGCGCCGAATAGCATATATGCGGCACCTGGCGTAAAGCTCAGTGAATGAAGATGCCTACTGAATATGATATTTTGAACCACATGATAACTGATGAGCATTACTCTCAAACCGAATTTTGAGTTCACCGCATTCTGTGGGTGTCGCTCGTGTTCCCAACCAATTATTTTTCCGAACAGTTATTTCTTAATCAAACAGGCACGCGTATATTTACATATTCAATAAAATAAAGAAGTTTGGAGCAGGGGAACATGAAAGCAACGCCATCTTTGTGCAAAATCCCGTTGTTCTTTTGCCTAGTCTACAGGGCGTAGTTTCAGCCACTTCGAGCCCAAAAAATGTTTGTTTTTATTCCACACAAGAGCCTCGGTCTCTAAAAACGAGATGAAGACCCTTTCTTGAGTTCAGCGGCCTCCCTTCCCCTTTTGCACGCACTGGAAGGAGCGGCATCCGCAGGCGCTGTCATCAATTCGCTCGTCTCCTTCTTAAGAGTCGAGCGTGGCTGCATCCCCTCCGTTCTGCTACGACGACGTCTTGGATAAAAGGTTGTCTGTTTGTATGAGCAGCTCGTCGGCTGTTGTGTGTGGCTGTTTCCAAGGAACAGCGCCTGGAAAGAGCGTTGACCGCTCGGGCCTACAGAGTCTACTGGAGGGAAGTATGGGATTACAGAGACGTGATGGTCGGTGCTTTGCGGGCACAGGAGGAGGCATTCTATTGGAGCGAAAAACGATGATAATTTTTATGAGTTATACTACTCTTTCCTACACCGAGTATTTACCTTGTAGTACTGTGAAGCGTTGCTTTTATTGTATAAAAAATGAAACTATGGTGGCTTTTGTAATTAAAACGCCTGCTATAGTGCTAGATTTCATTGTAAATGCACATTTTAGAGAAAATAAATTTATAATACAGATTATGTTGCTTGAATAATGCTTTTCAGCGACACGAAACTTCCAAGGTAGTAAGCGCATATCACATTGAAGTGGGCAATACTGTGGAGCGGAAGCTGGATGGAAATAAATCATGTTGGAAATATTGTACCAATAAAGGCGGCAATTGAAATACCTCATTCTGCTCATCCAGTTTTGCTCGATATTTGCTTAGCCACTGTTGCGTAACAGTTTGCACCACACACATTGCTAATTATGGTATAATGAGAAACGCCATTCGTTCATACATAAATAGCTTTTATATTTTTAAGTTCGAAACTATAGGTTCAATTGATATCAACCACAGTTTTTTTTTTGCGGTCGTAACAAAAAATTAAATGTTTGCATCGGGGAAACTATTTTGCTCCTTTTGTACCTACATTTTGTAAAGAACTATAAGAAAATATTCATTTCAAATATTGCATCGCTAGGCTTAGAAGACACGCTGGGTGGCTGCGTGACGATTGTGAGTAGCTTTCAGCTAAATAGATTTCATCATGCAGCAAGTAAACAGGTCATAAAATCTCCGCTAACGTCAGAAAAAGATGTTACCTGCATGAGAGAAATAACATTTGGCATTCGTGACAGAAGCGCACCTATTTTTCTACCATTAAAACTTCGCTTTTTATAACAACTTTTTGTTGAGAGGGAGTTTACATATGGCAGCTTATACAAATGCATTGCTACCATTTGAAGCTCACAATGTGAGACTGTGCATATTTGCACACTGCCATATTTACACTTCGGTGACTGAAAACGCTCTCATTGAAATCCAGCCTAAGTTTTCAGGTCGAAAATGCATCTACCAATATAGATAACACACGTTGAATTTTCTTCCTTCGCTTTGAGAATATAAATGTTTCTTCGTTGTGAATTTTGCTTTGCCACTTTTTTAAGCATCTTTTCAATAGCCAGGGAATCAGATTTACTTCGCTAAAATCAAGTTACTTCTATCAGAAGCCAATTGTCATGATTATCACCACTGCAAGCCTTAACAATTTTTGTTGAATATTTTTCATCCTTTCTGACAAGTGAAAGCGCTAGGGAAGCAAAACATAATTTTCCGGTTAAGAGTTTTGAATGTTTTCTTAATGCAACAGTACAACAGATACGGATTGATATGACTTGAAACTGTATAAAACTGTAGTTGGTAATAACACAATAGGCATGTACGGGTGTCAGGACACATAGTGCAGAGCTAGGCGACGAAGAAGAAGAGGGGATGAAGCGAGAAATTTCTAGAAGCTGGCGGAGCAGAGGAAAAACAAGAAGCGTCAGTGGGAGATGGCAAGGTCCGAAACGGAGAAGCCAGGGGTGACGCTGCCGGGGCACCAACGTCGTAACCCAAGCCGGGGCAGGAGTGAAGCAGCAACGCATCGGTTACATGCTCCTGGGCGGCCCGAGCAGGGATGGTCGTGTCTACAAAGAACGTCAGCGCACCACCGACTCACGGCTTGAGGGCCGTCACAATTCTGGCTATATCCCGACAAGGCCATGCATTGCCTGTTTTATGGCTATGGTGGAATTAGCCATCAATCTACGACTTTACGAAGGTACGGCGTCAGCGGTTTGTCCAAGCCGCGCATCCATAAGTACCCCTCAATCTAAAGCTACATCAGGATGGCTCCACCAGAACAACGCAGCGGCAAAATTATTGGGTGGGTTTTGTGAATAAAAAAATTTGGTCTGCACAATCTGATTTAATACTGGGACTGTAATTATTATTTAGGGTTTTGTAGTTGCTATTGGTATTTTTATTAGTTTTGTGATACGTTCGTTTGTTTTGTGTAATTTCGAGTCATCGTGTTTCTTTTGAGAGTTTTCGTATTAGATATGATTTTGATTTCTCTTCGCATGTCTCCGGGTTGATTGCGTCGAAGCTATACGTCACAACAAACTGATTATCATAATAATTTAGAACAACGAAGTAGGTACCATGTAATACACCACAACGGACATCACCGAAATCTGCGCACTCACTCTGAGAGAGTCACACCACCCGCGAGGGTTTACACTTTGCTTCAACATAACAATGATGACCCCGAACCACACTTTTAATTGGCAAGAGGGGGAACTTACCCGCCGCGGTGGCTCAGTGCTAAGGCGTTGCGCTGCTGACACGAGGTCGCGGGTTCGATTCCCGGCCGCGGCGGCCGCTTTTCTCATGGAGGGCAAAAAGCAAAAAACGCCCGTGTGTACGAGATTTCGGTGCACGTTAAGATCCCCAGGTGGTCAAAATTAATCCGGAGCCCTCCACTACGGCGCGCCTCATCGCCTGCGTTGCGTCGGCGCGTTCAAACCCTAAAATCAATCAATCAATCAAAGAGGGGGAACTTTACCAAGTAGAGACGTTGGAACTTCACAGCACGTGGTGAGGCGACGAGCCCGTTACATGGAAGCCATTTTGAATAAATTTTATTCAATGCAATACAAAAGCAGGTTTTAAAGCGAAGTTTACTGGTACATTTTGAAGGTAGCGCACTTAAACACGGACCCTAGGAAAAGAGACGACAAACCAGTGCTGTGGTTTGTCGTCTCTTTTCCTAGTGTCCGTGTTTAAGTGCGCTACCTTCGAAATGTCCCAAATCTATTACTAACTGTCCCAGTTGTCACTTCTACGAAGCTGTCTATTTCTCATTGACGGATTATGCCGCGTAAAACACGCACTGCAAGAAAAACACCGTTTTCTGACAATGATGATTGTCCTGAGTGAAGTCGAAAAAACACTTCCCATGTTCGGAATCCAGCCTGGGTCCCTCGCATTACGAAGCCGACAAATATCCGATTGCACCATTCTAGCACAGTCGAAGCAGTTTGGATTAGGAGAGGGGGGCATACACGTGCAAATTCGACAGAAAAATATGGGCCCCTCCGTCTAACGAAGACGATGGTTGATCGTGAAGCTTTGTTTATGCGAAATTAAATGAAAAAGGGTGAAAGTCGAAGCAACCGGAATCGAAACTCCAAAGTGTGTGCGCGTAAAAGTTAAGGCTCAACGAGTCAAAGTCCACCCCACATGCGAGTCAAAGTCCGATCTCGGACGTGTAAACCAAAGTATCCCTCATAATAAAGCTTCCTCTAGGAGTGAATGATTTTTTTATCTGGTACAACATGTATAATAATTTCCAAAGTTCTATAAATTAAATAAACCGACGGTAGCGCCTCTAACGCAGCGGGTGAAAAACAACGGGATAAATTCAAGCTAAACCGATAACAGAAACTATACAATTATAGGAGCTATATAGAATGAATAGGTGATAAAGAAAATGAAAAGAGTATATATCAAGATTTGCGTAGTATTCTATAAGATGGTAGGAATATCAACAAACAAAGACCTGCGAGTTCTGTTCTTTTTCTGCACATCAACACGAGGACAAATAGATTTGCAGGTTGAAGAATCAGTGTCTTCCAGATCACTTTTTGCACCTAAAAATACTGATGTTTCATTTTTAGGGAAATGTGTATTTTATTTTAATCGTTGCGTCGTTCCTCAAAAAATCTCGGTTTAAATCAAGCCTAATTTACATTTTAGGTACACGTTTTGGTTGGAGAGAAAAATGCATTCAGTCCGGATTCGGTAAACTGGCGCGAGAGAATACTTTCAGAATAAAATGGCCATGAACCACTCTGCCAACCCTATAGCAGCATATCTTCAATACATCTTGAATTAACCCGCAGTGTTACCATGAATAAAACCTGGAAAAGTTTTCTGCCGAATACACTTTCGAAACAAAATAACTTTCATTCAGAAAAACCGCGACCAAGTGAGTAACGCTGCGCAAGCTGGAAAATTAATGTTTGTGCATTAAAGAAAACCATCTCGTCGAACGCCACAACAAAACTGGTTGTTAATTATAGCATGGTTACCACTAGCAGCACACCTTCAGAAGCATTAATTAACTATTTCGCAATTATCACTTCAAAATAATACAAACGCCGTCGGCGTAAGTAATAATTGACCACATTAGGTCTTTAGTAGTGTTGGATCCTTTTTTGTAAGGCTAAGATAACATGTACGTTTCAGTGCTGCAAACATGCGCAACATATCTAAGAGAACCTTCAGGGCATATTAAAATGACGTGGTCTCCGCTGGAGAATTGCCGTCTAAAATGTCAACATTGCACCGATCTTTTCAAAAGTGAAACCGCACGAGACCACAAAATCAGCGACATGTATCGATCATATCGCGATTGTGGAAACTTGAGATTCGTTTATTCCCAACTAATGACATTGGGAAGAACAATATGCTTACAGGAAAGAACGTCGACAGCGCGCCTTTCACTCAACGGAGTTGAAAAGGAAATTATGGAAAGCTACTTACAATAGTCGGGTTCATAGATTTGACAAAGTTCTTCGATGTGAGGAACAAGAAAGTATTACTAACAAAACTTGAAAAATACGGCATGCATGAAACTCCTCTAGAAATGATTAACAATTACCGGCTGAACCACGAGCAATGCGTAGTTGTCAATATTGCTTCATGGAAAAGGTTGACTACAACTAGTCGTCATTGAGATGTCTCAACTCTGGGCCCTTTTTTAAAACGCTAAGTCAAATATTTGTCTTTGTATTAGTAACAGCCATGTGTGTTGTTTGCAGATGACACTAATAATTTCCTGACAGCCGAAAATGAATCAATCCTCCATAAAAAATGATATAGGCGTGATGACCGAATTCTCCCCATGGCTAAAACACAATTAGATGGTTGAAAATGTTAGAAAGAGCCACAGTATCGCCTTTTCAGCAAAAAACATGCCTCTATTTAATAATGCAGACGTGGAGCTTCAAAAAGTTTTTTCTCAAACGTAAAATGCTCATAGTTATTGGGTTGTATACATAGAAAATATTTTTATGGCACAGATATGTTGAAAATATGACGCACAATATGATAACACAGTGTATACTAAAGAGATTGGGCATAGAATAGAGGGAAGGTCATTAACCCGATGGGGGAAGGAGAATGAAAAATCGGGGACAAACTGTTGAGTTGTGCAGGGCAGGACAGGAGCGGTTGGACGTCAATAGGACGGGGCTTCGTCCTGGTATTAACTTGAGAAGCTGATGGTGATGATGAAAATACTGAAGAAATAGCAGGGCTGATGTACTAAAAAATTGTGCTAGATCACTCTTAATAGGAATCGGTAAAACACGAAGTGAAAGGTGCCTTCACAGGAACAGTTGAATGTTAAAGGACCCTCCTTCACGTGCGAAGGGTTCGTGAGCCTCACCCTGCCAGACGAAGTGGCACCGACACGCAAGAAACAAAAAAACCGTTTATTCCGGGGACACAAAACCAAAAATGACATGCACAGAAACAGCCACTTGAAACACAACGGTCATGCGAACAACGCCACAGTGGAGGGTGCCTCAATTCACGCGCGTCCCCCAGTACACGAGGTCTCTGGCATCTAGACGCCAACTGCCCGCGCTCATTAGCGTCATGATGCGGTACTTCGCTTCGCCTCTCCTAGACGGCAGCACCAGCTGAATGAATCATAGGAAAGAACCTAAGGCGCGTTCGTAGAGCTGCTCACGCTTCTGCTCATAGCGCAGTCGGTAGAGCGCCGCGTACCTCCCGTTGTGGCCTCAGAGCTCGAGGGGGCATGGGCTCGAATCCGGGCGCCGTAGCGTCAAAGGCACATTTTCGGACGCGTAACTTCCGTTACAGATATGACGTGACTGAGATCTTGGTGTACTCTGGCATGAAACACTTTTATGTTAAATCGCAATGCTTTGTAAGTTGCCCCATGGGTTAGTCCATAAATCTTTGATCTTACTATACCATAGTCTATGCATTCCCACATTACATATGCAGTCAGTGTAAATGAATTAACTAGCGCACCACTCTTCCACCTATCGAAATTACCCAAAACAAAACTTTTCGCGCAATGCTATTTATGCACAGTCATGAACCTGCTAAATTTGCATATCCCCTTCAGGCGCAGCGACCACATTTGTGGACGCCAAGTTTCCACCTCCGTATCTAGAAAATAAGTTTTCAATCTCGCACGCAAACAGTGCTCCCTCATTCTCTGCATGGCGCGGCAGAACCCGTGACGCCATTTGTTGCACCTACTTGAAAATAAAATCGCAAACAGAAGTCAAAATGGCAGTCCACTTTTGATGGTGGGGCGCCATACATGGCTCTTATTTTTAATCTTTGGCGTCGTACCTTTCAAGAGGGCATAAAATTTTGCCTTTGTCAGTAATAGCTAAGATACCTAGCACAATACTGAACAAGATTTTGGCAATAGAGAACTATTTAGAATAACTGAAAGCAGCGGAAAGATTTTGCGAACAGGATCATGGACGTCGCCCCTTGGTGCCTCCATTTTTGAAAAGCTGTTACTTCGCTCTTTTAAGTTCAGCGGGCAGCAAATGATGTTTACGCGGATACGTTTCGTTTCCAGAACTTCGAGATCATGCATTCAGATGTCATTAGGTCAACATTGCAAGAGCAGAAGAAGTTTTCAAGAAATAGCCAATGGAGATATTTCAGATGGCGACTTTCAGATGTTTCAGATAGCGACTTTCAGATGTTTCAGATGGCAACTTTCAGATGGTTCAGATGACCAATGGCCAGAGAAAATGAACATACCCAATACAAAGCTGCAGGAAAGAGAAATGCTCCTCCATGAGCAGAGTCCGCTGCAGGAAGTGCGGACTTTTTCTTTGTTTGACGTGTCAGAACGAGTGCTTTAGCCTATTTCATTCTAAATAGACTTTTTCTAATGAACTTGGGCCAAATTGACTACCTAAGTACTTTTCCTGCAATGATCATTTGCAAGTTTCAGAAATGGAAGTGTCTGTTATCTTCTTTTTCACATTTCACTCAATGTCCCCAAATGTGTACGTTAGAAAAAATTTTAACCACTAAACATATTTTGCACTTCATCTGGATTCCTTCTTTTGAGAGACTTAAATATTCACAATATGAACGAAAAATATTTTTCACTCTGCCAGATTTATTTCGCGCCTGAAGGGGAAATCAACTGCTCAATATAATGCCTTTTAATTATCTGTTTCAAATATCCCATCTCAATGCTTCTGTATCAGGTTTTTCGCAACATTATAAATCCTTCCATCAAGTTGCCCACCGCTCTGCGACATATTCCCTTCGAACCACATGCTCAACTACGTTAGCAATACCTAAGGTAAAAACTACTATGAATTGTTTTCTTTTTTCTTATATGGTTCCAAGCTTTAGATTGATTGATTGATTGATTGATTGATTGATTGATTGATTGATTGATTGATTGATTTGATTGATTGATTGATTGATTGATTGATTGATTGATTTGATTGATTGAGTACAATGTTCTGAAGATCTTAGCAAGAACATTAGATGGTCATGCTTGAATTTGCCGGAAATGTGTTAAGTAATTTGAGACCCTTCAGATGTTAATATTAATAATATTTATTATTCAAACAGTAATCAGGTAAGTGCTCAGGCCTACCTAAGCCGCATCGGTCTCGTCTAGCGTAGCGTAAGGCATAATGCGTAATGCAGTGTAAAACTGCTTCATTACTGAAACTATGTCTAAACGTGTATATGCCTGTGCGCTGGAAAACGTTCTCTGCCAGGTCAAAAGTCATTTATTATTGCAAGTTTAAATGTGAAGCCCCACCCACTGATAAAAAATTGGTGCCCTTGCACTCTGTGAAGAAGGATGACCTGCAAAGCTGGACACAGTCCACGAAAAACAACACGTTTATCGTAATTTGCGATGGAGCATATTTCCTAGCCAATTAGCTGAATGAACTCTGAAGAATCCAAGCTTTGTTCTTGCAGACGAACATGTCCCTGTGTCCCTTCAGCGTCGTAAGCATCTTACTGTTGTGTAAGGCCGGGTACAGACACAAGGCTCATTTTCGCATCTTCTGTAGAAACAACGGAGTATCAAGGACTTCCTAGCAAAACGAAAAGCAACCAGCTTATAAACAACTTCTTCCTTCATTCCCGCGAACTACGCAGAGTCGATGCATTGAAGCGCGTGACCCAGTTTTACCTCAAAGCGAATTTGCACTCGATAGAACAAAAGAGACAGAAAAAACTTCGAATCGTCATTCTCGGGGTTTGAAAGTGCGCGGCTCGACTTCGCAGCGTTCGAATGAAGACACGTTACCCTCAAAATCACTCGCTAAGCTGCCTTCAGTAACCTTCCACTGCTCACTTTATCTAAGAGCTTGCGCAGCTTTATTTGACGCGTCATTTTTTTGACCTCGCACCTCCTATCCGAGCGATGGTGAACTTGAAATCATGCCCGCAACAGAAAAGCCACGCCGAGACGCAATTCCGTAACTCTCGGGCTTTGAGCAACACCGACGTGAACTGCTCTCAATGACTACGCCTGAGTCGGCTCCTGGCTTGCGTTAACGCTTTGAGCAACTTCTGAGGAGTCGACTTAGAACTGCTTTTTTACTGAAAATCCATCGCGCTTCTTCTGCAGCATGGGTCTTGCTTTTTCTAGGTCGCCACAAAAACAAAAGCACCCCCCGCAGTTACTTCTCCCTCCGTTCCCACATGCCTGACGAGGTAGGTTTCTCCAGATAAAGTTTGAAGCAAAGCGTTGCCAGGCGACCAATTACCTTTTCTTGGGACTTGTTGAAGTGAGTAATCGCCATCCAGCCAGGTAAGCAAATAAACAAGTAATAAAAAAGTAATATAATGCCGAGAGGTTAACCAGGGTAAACTCGGTGGCCTACCCTGCGCTTTCGAAGGGAGCATGAAGGGAGAAAAGCAAGGTTTGAGGGTCAGTAGAAAATAGGTATACAAATAACCAGTACCAGTTACAAGAGTAGAATATTCTGCCAGTGGCATACACGAAAGCACACCTCGCGGCCCTGACTACTGATAGTTTAGTTATAGTTTAGCCTGGCGTATGTGGTCCATCGTGGTTGGATATTTGCCAAAACAGCCTAAGTTTTCGCATTATTGCTGTGGTTAATTGTCATAAACTAGGCTAACTGTCCAGCTGTAGGAACTGAGATACTCGCTAATTGGAGTTCACTATATTTTTGTTTAGATTCTGTAGTAATCAGGAGCGATGCAACGATGCAAGAGGATCAATAACGCTCGCCTCCGCGTAAACATTACCAAGATAACTTAAAGCTTGTAATTTTTGTCTGTGCTTTCACTACGAGTGCATTACATCATGAATTTGCAATAATACGGCACACGGTAAACACATCATTCCGCCCTAGCTCCAAATAGAGCAGCTTGTGAATTTCTCGCCTGCTTCACTGAGCCAAGCACCCCTGCACCGCAAAAAACGTCAGTTACACCCCGCAGTAAGTTTGGCAAGACGTTTCCGCCTGGCCCGAATACGCATCAATGCCTTTACTAGGGACCTTACTTTAGTGTGATTGTTTGCTGCCATCTATGGTAAAGGAAGTGCACTAATATAGATATATGTGGCTCCGGGACGAGGCCTGTATTCTCAGCTGAAATATAAAGCCACCTTCGATGTTCCGGGATAACGTCAATGGAGAGCTGTAGCATTCCTGCACAGAATGTGTGCTGTTCTTCCAAAGGTGTGAGTGAAAAAAAGCTACTGTCATTGAACGTACACGACTCTCTTGTGCATACCGCATGATACAGCAATTTACATCATCAATGGTACATGCTACGTTTATATACTAATGGCGTGTCATCAAATAGCACTTAGATGTTTACCTGGGGGTGCACTCTACGTTATACCACATGGCATAGTCATGCCACAAATGTTCAGTAAGCTATCAGATACATTCAGGCAGAAATGTAGTAGACAAAACAGCCATGGAGTCAATTATAAAAACCGACTTTAATCTTAGAAGTTCAACATAGGAGCGCTGTAAACTCTCTGTACACTCCCAATATAGCTAGTATGTCCTGAAGCAGCTTTCAGAAGAGGACGGTGCCATGTTAGAAATATACAAGCGAGCGGAACGTATGCACTATCATTGCTGTACACAGCCAAAGAAAAGTTCGTTTTTCTGTACCTATTTATAAGGATATCCTCAAAAAACTATGGTGATTATAACAATACCCTTGCTTGTAGTAATCTATTTCCTACCTTCTTTCAGGTAGAGCTTGAGCGATGTGCTAATTCAGCGTGCCACGGAAGCTCAATAGCTGAAGCCTTGTGCTGCTGAGCTGAAGGACCCGGGTTCGGTCGCAGTCGCGGTGGCTGCTTTTTCTATGGGGGAGGGGGGGGAGCAAAAACGCCCGTATGCAGATATTTCAGCGAACGTTAGAGATCCCCATAGAGATAAAGAAATCCCCAAGTGGTCAAAATTAATCTGGAGGCTCCCGGTAGGAGACGGCTTATTGCACAGGGGTGGCTTCGGTGTGTTAAACCCCACAATCAATCGATCAGTCTGCAAATTCCTCTCCGTGAGAAAACTTTGGGTGGTTACTCTATATTCGCCCCATTTGGGCGTCGGCGGCGTAAACTGTGCATTCGTGCTTCTAGCAGGAATGTGACGGTCACAGTCATAGGATGCCTTTCCAGCACAACACGTAGAGCTGCTTACCAGGCGATTCGGGGTAATAATAAAGCCTGTCACTTCCTCCTACATGCAGATGCCCTGGGTTACCTTACTGTTTTTGTAAGGATAATATTTGTAGTCCTCAGCAGCAGTGCTTTGTTCCTTTAATTGAGAAGCGAAATGGAAAGGGTTGATCCTGTTTTCGTTTGTGCAAGAGCAACGCTGACGTGTTGTTTCCAATTTTTACACCGCATTCATCAGCTTCAGGCAGTGAAATGCTGAGAAGCGTCAAGTGTGGCGTACGTTACGCCATTTTTGCTGCCACTACTTCTGCCTAATTGTTTCAATTGCTCGTGGCGAATTAGAGAGGCCTGCGAGTCATAAACACCGATCGTGAATCAATCGCCCGTCTCACGTGTCTCGCCTGGAAGCAAGGTGTGTTTTTGAGGATCAGGACGCCCCTAAGTGAAGAAGGGCTCATTACCTCACAGCTTGCTCCCCCCCCCCCTTTTCTTGTTGCAACTCTCCACATTTGTGTAGGTGGTAGGGGACCTTTGCCTATATCCTATCGCCACCAGGTCTAGATAAGCAGCACACTCGGTATTCTACTATTACAAAGTTTTTTTTTATGAATGACTTCTTAAGGCATTTAGCACCCCGCACGGGCACCTTGAGTATTCATGGTGACGGTGAGCAGCGACACCGCGGACCCCGAGCTCCCATACATAAGCCGTGTCCAACCGTGGCAAGGTGTTTAAAGGTGAAGCGTAGAAGCCGTCAACGGTGGCCGTCGGAGCCATAGTCAAGCTCCGGCCGATGGGCTCCCTGCCTGTCTACCAGGCAGGGAGCTCCGGGACCTCTTTGACTAACAGGGTGAGGTCAAAGGAGAAAGTACCCCCGTCTCCCTGCTTTTATACTATGCCGTATGGTTTCCAAATTTTCTAATCCAAAGATGGCCCCTAAAAGGGGCCGCACCGAAGTATCCTTTCCTCCGTTGCCAATGACGAGTTTCCCAAAGCCGGACAACTATGCTAGGTTTTTGGTAATTGAATCTGTTGATGCGTCGAACCCCCTTGCCACAAAGTCTGTCTTCCTGATCTCCAAATTTCTTGAGGGCATTGTTGGTCACTCCTACAAAGCCAAAAAACTTAAAACAGGAAGTCCTTGGTAGAAGTGAATGACAAGCAACAAGCTTCAAATCTCTTGACTCAAACTCGCATCGCAGATCTCGACATCAGGGTCACACCCCACAGCAGCCTTAATAGCTCCCACGGTGTGATCTCTGAGTCAGATCTGATGAATGAAACTAACACCGATCTGTTGGAAGGAATCTCCTTAAGGACCAAGGTGTGACAGCAGTGAGGCGTATCATGATTCGTCGAGATAACAAGGAAATCCTAACGAAACATGTAATATTGACTTTCGACCATTCCACAGTTCCTGAATCAGTAAATGCAGGTTTCATTCATTGCCCCGTCAGGCCATACATCCCCAACCCCCGCCGGTGTTTTAAATGCCATGTCCGCGGTTTGGTCATGGCACACCGCCTGCCGCGCCAGGTGAAATCACAGACTAACGATTCATGCCAGTATGCGCCAAGTTCAACTCACTCCATTGCTGAAGCCATCACAACACGATCATCCATCTGACAACTGCCCATCGCAAACCCCTCATCTGTGCTAACTGCCCACCAGGGCTACGTCAGGGAACCCACGGGGCCTACTCTAGAACATGCGAGAAATTCAAACAGGAGAAGGAGATCATCAAGGTGAAAGTCACTGAGAACCTTACCTTCCCAGAGGCGCGAAAGAGGTTCGCCTCTTTCCCCCTGGGGAGGTACCCCGCCGACGCAGCTCGCGCGAGGGGCGGAGCGGCGTCTGGTGTCCACAGGGACCCAGTTCAGCGAGTCTGACCTGGTCCCTGCCCCCGCCCCCCCGTGGGTTGCCTCTGGCAGCCCAACCCGGCACCACGCCGCGCGCTGCTGAGGCAGCAGCGGTTGTGGTGCAAACATCTTCAGTCGGGACCGGTGCCGCTCCCGCCTCTGTTTTCTCCCGTCCTCCAGTGCGTTGGAGGGTGCCGAGAGGATGGACACCACGGGCCCCGCACCGGCTCCCACCGCCACCGCACCGCTCGTGCCACCTCTGGTGCCCCGGACGCCCTCGGCGGTGGCGGCTCAAACGAAGGGCTCCCGAGGGTGGCCAAGTCCGGGGGTTCCGGTCCGTCGGGCACCCCTCGGACATCCGACGACGAGATGGATGTCAGATGTCCGCAACGCAGCGCAAGGAGCGGCCACCGACTTCCAAGCCTACAGAAAGGCCCAAAAAGCCCAATCCCAGAGTAACAGCCCCGAAAGACGACACATGAATACACACACACACACACACACACACACTCCAGTCATTCTTAAATGTAAATAATGGGAACAGACAACATCATTCAATGGAACTGTAGAGGCCTTATCAACAATCTAGATGCTGTGTATGAGATACTTCATTCACAATCAGCCAAGTCTCATGTGTCTTCAGGAAACACACCTATATAGTAAACATACTACTTCTTGAATAGCTACTTGGTATTTCGAAAAGACAGGCAGCTTGCACTTATTCTCAGGTGGTGTGGCCATAGTAGCCCGAAAATCCTTAGCGTGTCAAACCATCCACCTAAACACCCTGCTTGAAGCTGTCGCGATTCGAACAATTATTTATGATAGGTTAATTACGGTATGCCCCCTCTACACTCCTCCGGATTACCAACTATCGAACACTGATTTTGTGGCCCTGATAGATCAACTACTTGAACCGTACTTAGTCTAGGCGACCTCAATGCACATAATTCAATCTGGGGCTCTTCCCGCACAGATGCCGAGGTCGCCTAATTGAAAAATTTCTAACATCATCGGGAGCATGCCTTTTAACAAAACCAAGCTACATATTATAACATAGGACAAAAAACAGTTATTCACATCTTGACTTGGCTCTTGGCTCTGCAGTTCTTTTCCCATTTCTTGAGTGGCATGTGGTCACAAGCTATATAGTAGTGACCACTTCCCCACCAAATTGACATACATAGGCAAAAGGTACAAACACTTCCCCTCTCATAAAAGGTTCAATGGGGGAAGAGCAAACTGGAGTATACATCACAGAAACATCTAAACTGCACTACACATCCATAAAACACCTACACGTAGAAGAGGCGACCCAACTGCTCACGGCGCACATCCTCGACGCCGCCGAAAAGTCATTCCCCAGGCCTCCGGTGCCCCACGCAACCCAAGGAGGCCCTGGGGAATGAGGACTGTAGGCGTGCGCGAGAGGCCCAGAACAAGCGTGAGGGTCCTTGGCCTTCGGCGGTACCCCACGTCAGATAATCTAATTTAGTTTAAACGGCCAAGGCTTTTGCAGGCGAGTGCGCCGTGAGGCGAAAAGGGAGAGTTGGCGCAACCTTCCTCACTTCCATCAATCATATACAAACACACACAAAGTCTGGACACGAATACGAAAACTAAAAGGACAACAGACACACAGCCTGCGCCCTGGTAGTACAACAGGGGACACACTGGAAGACCAGGCTAACACACTCGCACAACACTTCCAACACGTGTCCACCCAGCACACTACACTAATACTTTCATGCAACACAAAACATCTGCAGAAAAGAAGCCCTACGAGACAAGAACAAATGGATTCTGCTAACAACTCTGAATTCACACTTCATGAGCTGAAGGTTGCTCTTGCCACTTGTAAGCCCTCAGCTCCAGGGGCAGACAGCATTACATACACCATGATACAAAACCTACACGCAGACACTCTTGAGACACTCCTACACCTCTACAACAGAATGTGGCTTTCGGGGCAGCTTCCAAGGTCTTGGAAGGAGGCCATAGTTGTGGCCTTTCTGAAGGAGGGGAAGGACCCGTTCTCTCCAGCAAGTTTATCGTCCATCGCCTGTGCAAGCTTCTCGAGAAGATGATAATCGCAGGCTCGTGTACTTTCTTGAGTACAACGGTCTTCTCGAGAGCTGCCAGGCCGGCTTTAGGGCGGGGCGATCCACGAATGATCAACTCGTAACTCTTGAATCGTATAATAAGATGCCTTCGTGCAATATTAGTGCGTAACTGTGTTTTTTGACCTCGAGAAGGCCTACGACACCGCTTGGCGCTACGGGATCCTCAGTGACCTGAAAGTCTTTCGGTGTTTCGGGCCATATGCTCAACACTCTTCTAGATCTTTGTCCGAAAGAACGTTTCGCGTGAGAGTAGGTTATGCACTGTCAAGGATTTATGTGCAAGAAAACGGCATGCCGCAAGGTGGAGTTCTAAGCGTGACACTTTTTATAATTAAAATAAATTCTCTTGCTAAGGCATTGCCACCTACCATTCTTACTCTATGTTAGTAGACGACGTACAGATATCTTTTAAATCTTGTAATAAGTCAACTGTGAACGTCAGGTCCTGCTTGGTGTTAAAAAACTTGGCAGCTGGCAGACAGAATGGTTTTAAACTCAATCAGAAAAAAGTTCTTGTGTTGTGTTCTCCAAAAAGCGCGGGATCCATCCGGACCCAGATAGTACTCTGAATGGCGTTTCAATTCCTGTTAAAAAGGAGCACAAGTTTTTAGGCATAATATTCGATAACAAGCTAACATTTGTCCACACTTGAAACATCTTAAGCAAAAAATGCCTAAAAACTATGAATATTCTCAATGTTCTCTCCCACCAGTCGTATGGTGCAGACAGGCAACTCCTTCTGCGGGTTTATAGCGCCCTAGTGGGATCCCGCTTGGACTACGGCAGTGTTGTATATGGGTGCGCAACAAAAACGGCACTAAAAATGCTGGACCCGTTGCTGCATTTAGGGCTACGCCTCGCATGCGGTGCTTTTCGCACTAGCCCTGTCCAAAGTCTCTATGTAGAATGCAATAAATGGTCCCTAGATCACCAGAGGATGTACATGGACGTTTTATATGCCTCAAAAATCATGTCTATGACAAATCATCCTTTTACTCCGAACATTAAAGATGTCATCCTCACAGCAACTCTTTTTAAATCGTCCATCAATCTCCATGCCGTTTCCTCTAAGAGTGCGAGAAGAAGCTTCTGAGCTAGAAGTCTCGTTTTCAGGCATTCACAAGACGCCCATCATTGATTCAATTCCACCATGGCATCTCCGCCCTGTGTCATGTGACCTGTCTTTTATGCAGTTTAGCAAGAACAGGTGACCAAGGATTGCGATTCTGCATTTTTTGTTTGTGCAGCATAAGTACCGCTGTGAAGAGTTTTACAGTGATGCGTCCAAGACTGCAACTGCTGTGGCTTGTGCTGCGCATGGGCCAAACTTTAACGTCAGTAAAACAATGAACCTTTGTAGCAGTATATTCACAGCGGAAGCATACGGTATTTTAATGGTAATAAATCACATAGTCCAACACCAAATCCTAAAATCCATCGTGTACATGGACTCTTTTAGCGTTGTACAAGCACTTGCACCAGGAAAGCATTCTAAAAACTTTGTCATCAATCATGTTTTTAAGGCTATCATGTCTGCATATGCATCAAACCTTCAAATAACTTTCTGTTGGGTTCCAGGGCACTCTGGAATTGCCGGGAACGAAAACCGCAGATCGAATGGCCACTGCAGCTACACTCTTGAATACAGTGGACATAGCAACAGTGCCATACACAGACATGAAGCCCCACATCAGACACCAACTTCGCAACAGATGGCAAACACACTGGAGTGAACAACAGATAAAAGTTACACGTTATAAAACCACGCTTGGGACCATACACCACTGACACACGCAACAGATACACAGAAGTTGTCCTTGCTAGGCTACGGATAGGGCACACACATGTCACAGACTAGTATCTTCTATGGGGTCTTCAAGACCCCAGTGTGGCAGGTGTGGAGAGGCGCTATCTGTAGTTCACAAAATCATCCAATGCAAAGCACTTACACAACACGACGAAAACACTTCCCACAGCTATACAGACTACACGTCCCACTACACCCAGCGTTTTTCCTGTCTGACGATCCCATGTTTTCTATCCAGTGCGTTTTTATTATTTAATATTAGAAGAAGTTCATTTTTAGACCTCATGTCGTACCACGCGTGATCACTCTCTGGCCCTATACACCAGCCATGCTCATTGTTGTTTTTTAGCTTTACTTTTGTTTTTGCCGACTTTTCTTAGTGTTTAAGATTTCACCCACTATATATGGACTATTGTTTTGGCGCTCTTTGCCCAGTGGCCTTGTCGCCCCATAACATCCAACCATCATTCATCATAAGCGTTTAGCAATGTACTCAGCCACTGCACAGAATGACGCAGGAAGGTCGGGACGTATCGTGACGGAGCCAAGGCGCGTGTATTTACGCAGCCGGCGTTGTTTCCATAAGACTTCCTCTGTTCGCTCCGGCTTGAATGAGAGACGGGGCAGGCGGCGTAAATGATTTCACAGAGTTAACATTTAAGCGCAATTTTTTTTTCACAGGGTCGTTCCCACAGACAGTGTCCCTACAGCAGAAAGTTAGTCAGCAGAAAGTTAAGCTGTGAAAATTGTGCGAGTAAGCAAGGACCGGTGGTAACAAATCTATCAAGACGTAAAGGAAGGAAAGGCGGTGACTGCTGCCGATTATTTTCTTTCATGTATCTACCGGCATTTTCTTGTTAAGAGCGGTAAAAAAACGTGTGACTTCAGCTTTCTTAATATCCAGAGTTTTTTAAACAAACTTAACATAATATTTACCTTCTTCATAACTTTTAAAACTAAAAGGTGTAAGAAATCTCACAGGCTAACCACGGCTGATGAAACGCCTAACCGCTCGACATCAGGCTCTCGATATTACAATTTTCAGGACAAACAACAATCGAACATACCGCAGTACACGACCTTTTGAAAGCTGCTCAAAGGACATTTCGCATCCTCTACTGCAATATCCGAGTAGCTCCGCTGCTATGCAATGTACATGCATGCTTACTTGAGATACGTGTATTGTATTAATAAGATAGGGAGTTAGAGCTCTTATACAATCGGCCTTCCTCGCATACATTCCCACCGTGAATTTGGAGACGCTTAGCGTCCCATCGATGTGACGCAGAGCTTTCTAAGCGTTAATGTAAAAATGGCCGGACCCTTCGTTTTGAAGTCTTGCGTTTAAGATGCCCGGCAAAGCAATGTCGACAAAATACGCCAAAAGTGAAAAGAGGAAGACTACCACGCGAATTTGGGGTCGGAACGCACAGTATATTACCTAAAGTAAAATGTCATTTTCAGGGCTCCCACCGAAGATGTCACTCCGCCTCGGAGCGTCTAACGTTGCCAGGGGTGATTTTAAAAGAAGTAGCCTGTGCTTAAAAATACGTTCTTTAAGACAGATCCCCCAGGCTCATTTCCGCTAAACATACATCGAAGTTGAGGTCATCCGATAACTTTCGCATCCGCATCGGTTGCTAAGGCATGATAACGCATCCGCATTTGCCCTTGCTAAGGCACAGATAACTTGCTCAGGCATTCTAGCCGAGCAGAAAGAGGCGGGTGGAAACTTAAAACTTGGTTGCTCCTTGGAGCACAAGAAATGAAACTTGATCAACTTGGCGGCCAGGGCGAGTTTTCCAAAATGATAAACTACATATATAATATACATTGCCTACCAGCTCTGTAGGGCATGGGTAATAATTTTTGCCATGAGCAGATGGAACACAGCCAGCAATAGCAAAGAAAAAATAGAGTGGAGAGGGCGCACGAAATACCTGCCTTCAAAGTGAAGGGGGTGTGGTTGCCAAGAGGACATCGCTCAATGGCGTTTCCAGTTTGCCGACCAATCAGCACAGGTTCGCTGGAAGACCTGAATTGTACAGCAACGTAGTGGTATACTTCCGCCAGCACGCGTCACACTACGGATGAGCGGCCGATGTAGGCGTTCCTACTCTCCCTAGCGTGTGACACGACACGGCAGTGTTACACAGGCGGCTTTTCTCGTGGCAAACATAGGTTCCAGGTGGCTACGATTGCGTTCGGGCATTTGTTTTACCCATCTCGTAACCATTTTTCAGCCCTAACCACATGACTCTTACAAATTTCGAATTATACGTCGACCCGACAATCATTTTTTGGCGAGAAGGACCCCCGGTTTTTATATCGCGTTCTTCAATCAGTGAGAATGAATTAGGTGTTCTTCGCCCCGATGTTAAACGCTCGCTACTCCACAGCCCTGTAGATCTGGACAATAATAGTTATTCTACAGCTGGGAGTTTTTCATTAACTTTTTTTATTTAGCGGCCGTCCGTTCGAATACCTTCCCGCACGGTCTGTGCAGCCTAGAAAAAAAGTTTAGTGCGGCCAATAGGTATCGGGCAGCATTTTTTGCTGTTAAAGGATATCCAGGGCCACCCCTAAACAATGGGGTGTATTCTTTCTGAACAAAATAAACGCACTAAGCTGTCACGTTCCTACAAATGTGCAAAAATTTCGTCACACCAACTGCTGATGTTTAAGAAACAGATATTTTTTTTGAAGAAGGAGAAGAAAAAGTTTATTGAAATGCAGTAGACAAGTAATACAAAAGTACAAAATTTTTCAGACAAGGGTCCCGAAGTCGAAGACTGTACCGGGACCCTCGGTAAGTTAACAACAGGGGTAATCACTGAGTAAACTTCAGGCAACAAACAATAAATAGCGACAAGCCAAAAATATCCAAAAAAACAATAAATGGCAGAAACAAATTCAACTGGAAATGTATGGCAATTACAACATAAAAAGAACTACAACATTTCGAGTAAACCATAGAAGCAGAAAAAGTACGAGGCAGGTGAAAAAGGCCATCATATCACTTACACAATAGGAAAGACTAACAAGAACAAGAATAAGCGATAAAAACACAATTAATCAAACAAGAGATGGTTTTTCAAGGATGATTTAAATAAAAACACGCATTTAGTGGATTTACAGCAGCTGGTAGACTATTCCAAATTGATCTGGCGGTGAAAGTCGAAGTCATTTTGCCATAATTAGTTAAAACACGTGTTAGTAGAAAATTTTTATTTCAGGCAAATCTTGTGCTGTTCTGGTTTACTCAGAATCTGGGGTCGATAAAATTAAAATGCAGTTGGGAACATAAAGACTTAAAAAAATATTAAGCTTACATTTTACTGAATTCCTATGAGAGGAGCAAGTATGAGCTGAAAATACACCTAGAAATAAAACACATTGCATTTTTAACCGTCTGAAAGGCAATAATACAAGAGGCAAAGACCTCTCTTCGGTTAAGTATTCACGAGAACCCCCGCTTTGTTCAATGGCGTGCCTTCGCATTGCGGTTCAGCGCACTCCTCTTATGTCACTGCTAAGGGGTCACGGCTCTTCGCAGATTGCAGCCATAAACGATCCTTATCACGCAAATTTCGCGAGAGGAATAAATGGCCCGACAAAACGCAGTTCTTCGTTACCCTTGTTCGCAGCTCCCACCCCAGCACCCTCCCTTTCTTTTTGTTGCTCAAAAGCTCTGGTGACCCAGAATGTCTCAACGCACTTATCCGCGCTCGTTCTTCGCTTTCGCCATTTCATGTTTTTTTTTTTTTTGTTTTTACTCTTTCCCATGACCGGCGCATGCGCGATTTCAGTGAACGAATTCCCCACTCTGCCACTTTCTACGACTCTTAACTACATTCCCTTGCATCGTCAAATGACCACTGCCTACTTCAGCGAAGATATAACCTCGTAAAAGTTCGAGGATTCACGGCTTATTATCGTTTTCTTCTCAGCGACCATTAAACAAGAGTGGACTGGATAATATAGAGACGCACAAAGCGAGGGCGACGAGGAACGGCGCGAAATTTAAACGAAACATCGATAGATAAATAGAGGTTCTAGTGCTGCATTCGTCCGAGTGCGCTATGGTCTTGCATCCTGCTGCTTTGAAAAAAAAAACATCTGTGCCCTCGCACTGGGTTCAAGAATCTCTCCCCGTACTCTTAAGGAGGTGGGGAGGGCCTCTTAGAAGCAAAAAAACCCCAAGGTTAGGCCAAAAAAACTAGCAACACAGGCCAGGCAAGGGAGTGATGTTCGAGGGAGAGAAGGTGAGCAGAAGAGAACTGTTACATAGTGAGAGGAAATTCTCGTTGTTCAGGATGGTGCTTTATGCTTCTTTCACATGCTTTCTGTCAACTCGAAGGACGTTGGTGCGACAAGGGGTCGAATCACACTGCGGTGTTGAAATTTAAGGCAGCGCCTATGCGCATGTTTTGCTAGATACCGTGAGGGAAAAGACCGAGAAGTGTTTTTGCTTCTTCCTGCATTACTCTTTTTTCATCCTCTTTACAAAACGACGGAAAAAAGTGCCCGTGACCTTCAGCAACCACCCCGCGACAACAACAATGCTACACAGGCGCTCAACAAAATTGAGCAATTGATCCGAATGATTAGTAATTGAGCCGAAACAATCTCAACCAAAATATTCCTGAAGAAAAGGGTGCTCCTTTTGAGACGTGCACGATTTGTTCTATTGTTGCTAACATGCAGGGAGAGGGTGTTTACACGTGGTGGACAATTAAAACAAGGAGTTGTTTTCATTCATTTCTAAAGAATCCTGCTTTGTTATGCTAAGCAACAGTTAGTGACTATAAAGTAGCCGCTCAGGTTAATTGCATCGGCAAAATACACCGAGGCAGAGGCTCGTAGAAAAATGGAATGGAAGCATAGTTTTCGGTGGGTCGTTAGTTGACCAGAAAACCCCCGCTCACACTGTGCCGTCTCACCGGTGAAGCGCTCAACACGACTCTAGCCACGCCGCCGACTTGTGTTTTCCACTTCGCAGTATTCGGGGTCTCGACGGTCATCGTGCTCATCCCTGGCGTCCGCTTGCTTTCGTCGTCGTGGTCTCCTTCCGCTGAGTTCGGGGCAATTTCCGCTTTTTTTGTAGCGAAAGCTAAAAAGAAGACTGTCCCGATACCTGGGGCAGTCTTCGCGGGGTGACCAGTTTTGACCTTGAGGGCGATAAGTCAAACCACACCCCCTTCCGCAAGCGCCCGGATTGGAGCAGAGCCCGGTGGCGGGGAGAGATAGGCGAGGAGGGAACGGAGAAGCGCGCGGGACCCGTGCCGCCACCTGGCGGAGGAAGGCGAGGACGCCGCCGAAGCGATAAGTGCGGGCGACGAAAAAAGGGACGTGCGCGCAGAGGCGTGTGCGATGGAGAAGGACGAACATCCAGCTGTAGTCGCTCGCACAGCGGCGACGCCTAAACAACGCCGTGAGGCGAAAAAAAGCAAACGCGCTACTGTAGCGTCCAGCTTGGCTATCTTCAAGTTTTGCGCGTTATTGTGAGCTTCCTTCATTTTTTTTACTCGGCTGCACTCTGCAACACACTATTTAGGAAAGGCTGTTGATAAAGACCTAGATTACAGCCGTGTCTTTATTGTCCTATGTCCCTTCTTAACGTAAATGCATTGCTGAGAGGCAATTTTTAGGGGCGATACACGACGCATTATATAAACTTTTAAAGCGCTGGAGCCGAACAGGTGTCCCAAGGGATCTGGTGTTAGCCTCTCCCCTTGGGTAACTTGGGCTATAACAGCAGGCTCTGTAAAAGTGAACGTATTCAGGCCGCCCCCGGAGGTTGTTATTACCTGTTTATTGCCACCGAAAGGAAGCCTGCACTTGTGCTGCGAAGAACACGTCCCCAAAAGCTGATTTCACTGGGTTGGCCGTCCACTCAAATGCACGCACAGCCCGTTCTTGAAGCAGGACATTCGTTGCTGTGGAGTGTGGACGGGGCTATAGTTATGCGGCACCGAGGAACATCATCTGCTAAGGGAATTCGTTTTTTAATGCTTCTCCAGTGTAATAAAGACAATTTCTATGGCAGTCGCCTGGTGTTTATTGAGCTCAATTGGTTTGTTCCATTAGCACGGATTGGCGGGGCGAACGCAATATAGCCAATACCGCACGTGGTTCTTTTTATGTTGTTTTCAAACGTCTCCTGGTATTTCCAGGCGAACTTGCCAAATTGACCGCCGAGCGCTTAACCCTTTGATGCCCAGCGTTGCTCAGGATCAGCAACTTAAACGATATTTTTTTTAACTCGCACTTTTTTCGACGTTTAACACCATCTGTGAACCGACAAAGGTTCTCGGATCTTCAAAAATTAAAAACGGGAGGGCAGTACCTACGTACAAGTCTTGTTTATGCATGTCAACTCGCATCGAGGCCATGGGCTCAATGGGCTAGTGACAGGTTAGCGGAATCATCCAATTTCGTTCATAATACAAATGATAGCAATACAATCTTTTTAAGCCAATTTTTCCTAACAGCAGTAATGCAGGCAACAATTTTGTTGAATTGTGTCATCCAAGTGGGAGCAAATCATGTACATGTCACATACATAACGTACACAAGGAGGTTTCCGGAAAACGCTTTCATGCTATGATTGACAATTCGCTTATCCTATTAGGACATTACCAAGTGCCTGCACATTCAACTGCGATGATTGTGACGTTACTTGAAAGGTCCTTAACCCCTTTTTCGAAGGGAGATTCTTAAGTTTCTTAAGACAGTTTTTGGCCGATGCTTATTGCCTGGATACTTGGCTTCATGCGAGCCCCAGTACCCACACAATGCTGTTAGCAGCAGAAGTTCAGAGCAAGGGGCCTTACCACTGTTTGCAACCGAAATTTTCAATTGGTGCAAGTCCTAAAAGTCAGTACATTTCACATACGCAGAACCCAGTGCATATCCGCAGAGGTGTGTTGGCTCACACTTTTCATGGCGTATTCAATTTTTGTGAGTCGAAATGCTTTCAAAATGTGACTAGCATACCCTAGCAATGCCACCGACTGCGCTTATGCCCGTGCCTTTAACACCAGTGAGTAAATGCAAAAGTTCAGAGTGTTATAATATTTTAAAAATTCATAAAACACAGCGACACCGTGATGCATACAAATTTTGCTACGCTTAGGAAACTACACACGCCAGTGGTTGTGTGCACGAATGAAATTTTCACATTGCGAAACAAGACGACGGCTGCTTTAAAATTACATTGCACAATAATCTAGCATGTCTAAACTAACCTATTCTGCCAGCCGTGCTGCACAGATGGTGTTTGAATTATGTTTTCACAAAAGTGATTGCCACCAGCTGGCTGAAGAGAAATGAAACACTATGCATATCTATGTGCAAGTGTTATGGTTTTGAAACAGCTTTGCAACAGGGTTGGGATGGCACACTATCTTTAAATATTTTTTAAGTTTGATTGGCGTCTGGTATGCGGTGACAAATCGTAATGAAACTATCTGTGCAGTCTTGCAGCCTCTGGAAACCACCATCAAATAACTGTCACAAATGTTTTTTTGCGCCATTTTGCCCCAGGGCATCAGAGGAATTAAAAAAACGAAAGTGGCGGGAGGCAAGCGGCTTCATGGAATACAGAATGCCGTATAGGCCAGTTGCAACAAGAAAGTCCAAGCGCTGCCTGTAAAGAGGACCATGCGTCCACCGATGAATATTGGGTGGGCGGCCTGGTCGGTGTCCTGGGGCTGCCATGTGCCCTGTTCGGGCTGGTTGGAGTCCTGGACATGTCTCCAGAAGGTGGTCTAACGTCGCTTCCGCAGCGGAAACAGGGCAGTAGGGGCAGGTCGCATAGGTAACCGCAAGGCCAGAAGTCCATGTTGCACGAACAGCAGGCGTGAGTGCAACGCCCAGGCGAATTCTCCCGAGCGTGACCTCCTCACAGCGGGTTAAGCCACCAGGAAGGTCCGTCCCACGCGGAGGAAGAAGGGCACGTGTGGAGCGCCGAAGAGACTCTTTCTTGATTAGAAGAGCGTCCTGCAGGGACATCTGCAGAAGCGGGAGCGGGAACATAACTTGCGGAGGATGAGCAGCCAAGTCGGCCTCGACGTGGGTGGGCGTGCTATGGCGGGTCCAGAGGATGCGGACAGGGCACGAGAACGATTGCAGTAACCGTTGCACATCGCTTGTAATGCCCAGTTTGCTGTATACACGCCGTATCTCGCGAGTAGCCTGTGTTGAATCGGTATAGATGATCAGGCAAGACGGTGGGTCAACACATAGACGAGGGCCTAGGGCACACAAGCCGTCACGAATGACGACCACCTCTGCCGAAACCGACGTAAGTGGTGCCTCCTGTAACATAACTGCATGTCTGGTTACAGACGGCATAGCACGGCAAACTAGGCTCGTGAGGATGATGCCATTGTCCACCCCTCCATCCACATGGGCCTGGAGGCCATCTGGTGTGTTAATAGGGAGGGGTAGGTTGGTCTGATGACCTGGGCGAATACATTTTATACGCCCGAGAGGCCGGTTGTCGGTGGCCTGTGGGCGGTGCCATGGCGGTGACTCAGCTGGACACGGTATCAGAGGTGATGCGGGGTTATAGTAGTGCGCTAGTGCGGTCGGCAGCAGGAATCAATTTAGTTTTTCGAAGACGTGCCGATCGACGCTAGTGTACAAGTTCGTCCAATGTGTTAATTTGTGCCTGCAGGAGGCAAAAATGTCTTTCAAAGTGCGTAAATACACAGCCATATGTTTCGTATCAACGGCGTTTAATAGCAAACTTTCGGAGTTAGTTTTGAGTCACCTGTGATCAAAACTAACAACTTTCAAGATACTGTTCATAATTTACAGCAAGGAAGTAAAACATCGTTAATTCAGAACCGAGGCACCAAAATAACGAAACCTGTAAAACCTTACGGCAATAGAACTGGTTCCAAAACTTTTCGTCTTCGACTATGCCTTTATAGCATTTATTATTATATATTATTTATTTTATTGCTCTTTAAGCTTACAACTTCAGTGCCTTTGTTTGAGAGCAATCACACTCCTTGTCATAATATCTACGCACCTCCGTACTGCGCTTTACGAAGCATCTCGAGCTCAGTCTCCTTAGTGATTTTTCGGAGTTCCCTACTGCATATCAGACTTACAATATCTCGCTGCTTGGTACTTGAAAATTATTGTCACTCGGTTCGCAAGCCATTCAAATAAACGAGTTCGAGGAGCTCTATATTCGTCGTTCCGAACACTTGACGCCATTCGATGGAACAATCTTTTGCCGAGACCGGATGGTGATGTCTGATTATCTGAATGCGGGCAATATTAGGAAAACTACTCGGCTTTTTTGCGAAATGAAATCATTATCTTCGGTTACGCGCTTTACGGTACGGATTTATGCGTGTACCCTTTTACCCCAAACTATGTGTTTTGAACTGACTGCAGTGAAATGTTCCGCATACATTGAGAAAAAGTGTGAAGAATGGTCAGCGGTGAAGCCTACTGTACTCCGACTTTTGTACTTACAAGTGCAGGTTCCTAACCTCAAAATTTCTAGTGTTAGTGATTGCTTTACTAATTTTATTATATAAAAAAACATTCATGTGCAAACAGTCAATAATGGTTGCATGCCGATTTGCGAGGTATTCTATCGCGCGGGAACGAGCAGGAGGAGGCTTATATTACGTGATGTGAGCAAAAATTAATGAAACAAAAACACTCAACAAAAATTTCTTTACCTTTAAACGATTTTACAATAAGCCCGGCACGTATTGAGCACTTATCTCGAAACAAAAACTCCCGTTCTCTTTCCCGGTGGTGCAACAACCAGAATAAATCTCCGATGAAACTCGTAACCACATTTGGCATATTTCTGTCTCCAGGAGGAGAAGAACAATCAGTGGCATTCGTCTGGCCAAAAATTTCCTCGCAACTTTCGTAAGAATCGTTAAATAAACCGGTCGCTGGAGTACCTCACGACTTACGCAACTGTCATTTCATTTCGTGTCTCGTTGGTCGCTTTAGCTCGCAGTCACTTTTTTTCGGTCGACATACGCCTCGGCTGCAGCCTAACCTAGTTTGAGCTCGCTTGTTCCTGCTTACCGCCTGCTGTCACCTCGCTGCCAACCGCGCTATAAGCAACACCTACTACAGAATTCACGCTTCGTGTTCAGATAGGATTGATCACTTTTCCTGTCAGAAAAATTCTACCACTCAATGCAGTTGTGTCGGGCAAAATTGATTCTAAAGGTCATTTACAAGAGCGAAGTTCGGAAAATGGGGAAGCTGAGAACCGCACCCTATGTACTCTTTTACACTGGGGCGTTTTCGTCGGCGAGACGGATCTGAATGCATGCGCCTGATCTGAGGGCACCAGCATGACACCATTACCGAGAATCGTTCACGGGAAAATCAGATTTGCTTTCTAAGCCTCCGGCAGTCGTGACGCGCCAACGACTATTTCCTAAGATTTCCCAAGTGTTCCGACCCCGCTACCCCACTAAATATGCGAGAATAGGCTCAGTTTTGTCGACGACGATACAATTTGCGTCAGGAAGGGACATTCGCGTAGGATCCAATAGCTTGACCCCAGTGTTCCCTAGAATTGAGGTAACGGGTGCATTCAGTTTTGTCTAGGGTGGTGGTGAAACATTCTCATAGAACATGTGCCGCCGTAATCACTTGAAGATGCTCTGGACAAAAAGAGCTACTTCTGCACTTTTAATATGCGGTGTGTAAGGTCACGAGGTGCCAATTTCAACACTATACCTCCGTGGTGTAGAATAAAGCTAGAAATATGAGGCAACACGTTTAGTTACGAAGAACTCACAGAAGATAGCACTGATTGGTGGGTGGGGGTGCCGGTACACTTTCAGATTTCTCTTTCTCCGCTCTTATTCCGCGAGGGAATATGAATAAAAACTCCACAGCGGTACGAAGTGCGGTCTCTAGAAACTGAAAACGAACGTTGTTTCACGACAAGAGACGTACGGACTGTGTCCTCCGATTGATAACGTGGCCGTGGCCATGCTGAGTTCACTGAGGTACAATGCCACCAAACGTGAGTACCTGAAACTACGGCTGGCCCAGCAGCTCATCTTGCTTCTCATTGTCATCCCGCTCACAGTTCTGCACGTGGTCGTGCTCATAAGCCGAGTGGTGGGCAACGCGACCGCGTGCGTGGTGATAGCGCGAAACTCGCACTTCAAAACGAGCACGAACTATTACCTCTTCTCTCTCGCCATCTGGAACCTGCTCATACTGGTCTTCGGTAAACCGCACACAAAATGTCTGTCTGTCTGTCTGTCCGTCCTGTCCGTCTGTCTGTCTGTCTGTCTGTCTGTCTGTCTGTCTGTCTGTCTGTCTGTCTGTCTGTCTGTCTGTCTGTCTGTCTGTCTGTCTGTCTGTCTGTCTGTCTGTGATGATTACTCTGTTGCCTTTAAAATGTAGAGGCAGCGAAAGCCATAACTCGAGAACGGCGGATTTTTAAATCTAAGAATATCAGAGATGAATCTGTGAAAAGTGGCATCTGCAGCATTCAGGGGGCTCATGTAAAATGTAATTTTTGGTTCTCATTCTCCCATAATTGCAACTTCGGAATGTCCATCTAGCCACATTTCCAATCTAGCTGCTGCGATTTTAATATTTTGGTTGGAATAGCATCATGTCCTTACAAAAGGAACCCGATCGCATTTTAAAAAGGAGGGGCTAACGGGTACGTGACAAACTCCTCTTTCTGCACAGCGCGCACCTTAGGTTCGTAATTATCTGAGTTCCCAATGTGACGCATTGTTCTCATTCATTTCCTTTTGCATTCACCACCATCTTCTGGCGGGGTGTAAATAGCTAGACAACTGTCTTTGTTGCTTTTTTTGAACAACCAGCCAAGGCGTATTAGGTTATTGCCATCAACGCCTTTATGCTTTCCATCAACATCGATGGCTCAGTGGCTAATATGTTCACGCAGTCGAATCCAGCCGCCACGGTCTGGATTACCGGGGAAGATCGATGAAAGGCAATGTGAAAGCCACTCCAGCAAGATGAACTACACGGCCAATCCCGGTCCCGGTGGCCTTATCTCCTGCAGATACAGATGTATCGCAGTCTGAAGGCTGCAAGAGCAAGCTGGGATAAAGTGTTTTTTTAGCTTAGCATATTTGCAAGCAAGGGGGGATGAAATTACCTGGAGAAGGTACCAGCGCACACCATTATTCTACATTTTTTGCTAACTAGTTTTCCCAAACAAATAACCCCATAGAAAGGTGTAAACCTGTCTATGTCTTTAGGGCGACTGGAACATTATATACAATTACAAACGCGCAGGCACTTAATTTACAGAGACCGCTCATCCACTAGCATACCTTGTTTTGTATATCGCCTGCATAACTTCTTCACCAGATATTCTTCCCGGTGCTTACATCCAAAGCTATTTTATGCAAAAGTTTAAAAGGGTGAGGGAATGCTTATAATATACGTGATAAATTTTCCATAAAATTCCGTCGGTGTAACTCTACTGGTTTTAGTGGTGTGCGACTGCAAATGTTCATTCATTCCACATCTTAAAAAGGGAAGAAAAAAATCAGGGAAGGTTGCACTCTCGCTCAAGACTTAAATGGCGAAGCTATTGTAAGGGAGCATATCCGGGTACAAAGTAAATTTCAGTATCATTGTTTATTTGCATAGTTGCGGTGCTAGAAATCTTTCTATGCATCGAAGAGGTTTGTCGTCCCATTCGCGGAAGTGGAGGGCACGAAGTCATCCTCAGCATGGCATGCCTCCATTAGCTCTTTGTCATCGACTCGAGGCAGCGGTGGAGTTATCTGCAAGTCGTCTCGGGACTCATTTGTACACTCATACTCATACCTTCAATTATCCGTAATAGCTTATAGAGAATGCGGCAGCCGCGGTGACCTCTCCCAAGCAAGGTCTCTTTTCAGCTTTATCGTTAGAGCTAGGGTTTTATTTACATTGGCGGTAGCGCATGACAATAGTGCTGGAGTTTTTTTTGGCAAGAGCCACTGTGCTAGCTAGGGACATGGCGGAGGCCACGATGCGCGCGCTCAAGAGCGCTGGCAATTTTCTCGCTTCTCTGGGTTATTGTTAGTTTTTATTTTGCTAAAGCCAGTGCGTGTGGCGAGTACGCTCGATGGTCGCCACGAGGCACGCGCTCACGAGTTCTCCGCAGATTCTTTGTATTTGTTCTGCAACGGCGAACTTCAGGTAACAGCAGCTCCGCTGTTAACATTGAAAGTGCTTGCATTTGCGTGCTTCATGCATTCAGTGATTGAATAAATGAATTACTTTGACCGGCAGCGCCGAAAGGTTCAACCAGAAAATTTTGTGCCGGTAGACATAATAGCAAGTGAATGCTCTGAAATCTATAAAATTGTAACTTTCCCAGACTGTAGGCCAACCTGCAGTGGAGAATGGGACAAATCTTTATCAGGGGGAGTCTATGCTGCTTTTCCGTGACACTCCGTGGAGGGAGCAGCTTCTCAATTTTTGTTTCGCTTTTTCTCCAGATTTAGGCTACCTTAAACCTTCTTTTAGCTCACGCCTCCTTTGTTCTTAATCAGAACACAAAATAGTTTCAGCAACAGCCAGTTTAGACGTTTGGGCCAGTTTACAAGTTCTGGGAACAAAACGAATACTCCACACGTTTTACAGGCATGATTATATCCCCTTCTCTTCGAATATTTGCGGATTAGTTGGCATAACCATACAGTTATCTACAAGTTATTTACGTTGTGTGAGGTTCCCAAAATGAAAAACTGTATATCTAGTACATATTTGAGCTACTTTAGGCAGCATGCCAGGAAAAGGGTGTGCCTTAATGCATAAATGAAATGCAATCGTGGACATCCGGACCAAGGCACACAAATATTGCGATTTCTTTTCTTGCAAGCCTGTTGATGTGTGACCTAATACAATTACAATCTTAGGAAATTTAGTTTTCCAGTTTTATCAATCGCTCGCCATTTTTTCACCTTTATGAACACTATTTTTTAATTTTGCGAGTTCCGGTTTATGAATTTGTGTTCGCATTTTCTCTGTACGTGACTGTTGTCTTGCCATCAGGAACATTTTTCTCGCATATTCACAAGTAAGGGATAGAAACCATGCAGAATTGGCCGAAAGTAGATGGGTAAGTTTTCTCATGTTTAGATAGTTTGTTCGCAATTACCTTAAGTTCAGAAAGCTCACATAGCACAAACTTGCTTACGTTTGAAGAATAACGTAGTTGTAGAGCCCGGCTGCCTCATCCCACGAACGACAACTTGTTTGCTTGCCTTGCTTTCTGGCTCTCTCTAAAAGTTCATCGCCTCTTTTCATGGACTGGAGGCTTTGCTCGGAAAATGTCACCCACCGATTTTGTTGCAGTTTTAGACGTTTTGTACACGTATACAATCTTAGCGGATTGCTTCTCTCCGAGAGACTTTAAAGAGATTCAATTAGCAGCAGAAGGCTCTGCAAATGGGCGCAAACACCTTCTGTAAGGTCGTTACACTTTGATGTGTTGTCTTGAGATCACTTTTGTGATCACTTGAGATCACTCTTGAGATCAATGACCAATCTTGAGATCACTCCGAGAGACTTTAAAGAGATTCAATTAGCAGCACAAGGCTCGACAAATGAACGTCAACCCCTTCTGTAGGGTCCTTACGCTTAGATTTATTGTCTTTTGCTACACGTCGTAGCTAAGCAAGCCAAAACACGGTAATAAGTGGTGTCAAAGGCAAGGGTTTAGACGAAAGAAGTGCAGAGCCATACATTGCCAACTTTGTGTGCAAAGAACTGAAGTGACTCCTGTTGTGCAATAAAAGTGCAAAACCTCATTAAAACAAAAAACCAACTTTCCAGTAGCAGCATGGCTCGGTTAGCAACAATAAAAATTCTGCAGGGACTGTTTACTTCGGAAGCCAGCTAACACGTTTTTTCTGCGCTCTAAATTGTTATTCCGGAAGGCCTTCAGGAAACTAGGCTCCTCGTAAATGTGCTCGGGTAGAAAATCGTGGTGGCGTGCTAGCCCAGTACTTCGGTACTCTTCTGAATAATAAAAAAAGCACGGAATCCCCACTCGTGCTGGAAGGAAAACGTCGAACGGCAACGGTAAGTAGGAAGTAATCACTCATGGCTAACGCTATACCAACTGCATAATTGCTTTGGGAACACAAACCCCTGATCCATGGAGTGTTTAGACGGTCTTATGGGAGGAAAACACATCACCGATGATTTTCTCGGGATAATGCTAGCGTCAGAAGATTTTGTTCCCGAGTGGTGGTTGGGAAATAATGCGACGCGGCGCAAGCCCTATTCCCCGCTGCTCTGTCACGGCTCTTCTCATTTGGCCCATTTTCGCGCTAACACCCACGGCTGACGTGTCGTGCCAGAGTCTAGTGCGCTTAGGTTAGGTATGCGCGGGTGCTTATCGCGCGGCCGCAAGGGACGCGACGCTTTCTGTACGGGAGACAAGCCAAGTGGAGCGCGCAGATAGCGGAATGATGGCGTCACGCGTGTAGTGAATGGGGCTAATCCTATAACACACGTGAGGGGTCCAGGGCTGGATGAAGCACAAAGACAGTGCGCCCCATTCGACGTGAGAGTTCTCTATATGGAGTGCTTGTTATTTTATCCTTCGGAATGAAATTGGACGTTTGATGTCGTGCTGTTTTTTGTCGTTTGGCCTGGGACGACAGACCAGTTAGCGATAAGGGAATGGAATCCTACGGGGCAGCTGCAGTCGAGTTTCCCCGTGGCATGGTCCCTGTTAAGACCAGTGTATTTCCACTCCTATGGAACGTGATTCTTTTGAACTTCTTCAAGTTAACTCCATTGTTTGGCTCACGTGATCGACTAAACAGACAAGTGCGAGCATTTTAACATCATCATCGCAGTGTCTGTTTAAAATGTGTTGGCAGTGGTTTTACGTGGATATACAAGGCGCATGAAAATGTTGAATCAAAACGACAAAGGCACTCCTATGCTAAAAAAGATCATTTTGTACCTTACTGTGAATTTGTTTTGAGAACACTCTTAAGGCTATAGTACTGGTAACGTAAAGTCAGTTATAGTTTAACTGCCCGTGATGTCAGCTAGTCTTTAAATCCGTGTAATTTAAACCATTCCCAACTGGCGTGCATATGACACTTGGCAATAGTTTACAAATGATAAGGTACTTACGTATGCGCACCTTCTGCATAGCCTGTCGACAGTTGTACAGTTGTACAGTCGACAGTTGTACAGAGAAGCTCACGTATATGACGAGTAGAGCGAATTGAAATTTATATTAAGGAGAAAATGAGCGGACCGCTAACTAGTGAGGCCGTCGTCTCTTCAGTAGCAAAAAAAGCTACACAGATTGATGCTTACTCAAAAAACTTGCCAATGTTTCAGATGATCACGATAACTAGGCCGCGCCCATCAGGTATGCAAGTTTAAATATATCCGTGTCCGTAATCGCACTACAAATTCCACCTCAACGTCTTTTCATCGTTCAATCACTGACAAAGGGCTAATCGTTTTTGAGAGTCTCGAAATGGGAATCATCAGAAAATGCCAGAACTTTCAACCACCGCACCGAGTCTTTTCAATTTCAGCTTCAGTGATATATCAAGAAGGCTCAGCTGCGATACAAATTCCTTAGATTGATTTTAGTGTCTCGTTGGCAAAGACCACGTGCGTATTAACGGCCAGTAAAAAGCAATGCCGAAACTACCCGACGTTAAATTAATGGGAAATCGTCACTAGACCGCCTCGATCTCACGTGAACTGTAAGTAGCCGCACAACGATTCATAAATCTTTGAGTAACCGCCACTTTTGCGTCTTCACTTATTTCCTCTAAAAATCCACTATCTGTTTCGGCCCCACGATGAAAGTAAATTATTATTGAAGCTAGCTTAACAGGTCCCCCTCTAGCATTTTTTTCACAAGTTCATCCCTCGCATACAAGGCGACAGCAGTGTTGGTAATAATTGCCAAACATGTTGGCAAGCTAAACTGTGCCAGTTGCTGGTATACTACGCATGCTGGACTCACTAAATTCATTAGATGGTATGGTGAAACATTAAAAATGACTTGTTTTTGAAGGTAGGTGTCTCCTGGTGTGTGGAAATATAAAGGAGTACGACGTGAACGTAACAACTGCCACCGGACGGGGCTTTTTCCTATCTTTGAACCCCCACAAAAAGATTGTAAAAAGTGTGAACCAAGGAACAGCTGTGAACAAAGGAACAGGTCGCACAGGTAGCGCCTAGCAGTGGTAAAGCCGTGAATCACAATAATAAGCACCTCAGATGTGCCATGCTCAAGCCGCTTTAGTATTCGCAAGTCTTGAAAGCTGGGATGAAAACCTTCTATACCTGCCTGTGCAAGCGTTTTGCCGGAAAGAGTAATTCGTCATTTGGATAGATATTTTACGCCGTTACATGACACTTGCAACTTTAGGGAAAACAGTTCAACACAAAGTTAGTTCAAACACAGGTCTCGGGAGGCCACTTGCTGCTTCTTTTTTGGCTCTAACTGACGTCATTACGGCAGCAGATAAATTTCTGAACACCAATAGGCATTTTTAGTTTGCTTAGTAAAAGGTAACGTACCGAAAAACGTTTTGCTAAGTAACTAAGTAATGTAATACTTTATTTAACCTGGCGATTGCTGAGAAAGTAACTGAGCTCTTGCGCTGGCATCAAGGCGAAACCACAGATCAACTAATTCTAACAATGTGATCTTCGCCCCGTCAAATGCTTTCCATACCCCATCTCAAAAACTGGTTTCAGCTCGGTGACAGCTAACAGCTATGCAGTGGTGGATTCCCTGGACATCGCCTTGTAATGGTCTTATTGCAGCTTGTGTTTGTTGCTTCTCTAATTAAATTCAGCATTGTTCTGCACATTTATATAATTAAAGGTAAACCAAGAAGCTTTATATTCGGTTGTTAAAAGCTTTTTTTGCTTTGGCGCTCCAGCTTCCCTTTAACGTTTTCCCGAAAACTGCCCTACGCAGCACTTCTCGCCTAGGCGGGAGGAGCAAATCGAGGATCTCAGGTAGTTTGTCAGTGACTTTAAATAAAACAGACGGGAGCTGGAGACCGTGCTCCCAGGTCAACTGCCTCGGAAAATCTCGAGCTCGTTCTTTCGGCAAAGTGTAGTGCTTCACTGCGGCACAGTGAAGCGGAGCGTCATGCAAGGAAGGGTGTCAGACAAGGAGACACAACCTCTTCAGTGTCAGTCAAAGCATGTTCACAAAAGGTATTCAGAACATTAGATTGGGAACAGGTGGAGATAAGGATTAATGAAGAATACCTCAATAACCTCAGATTTGATGATGAGGTTGCCGTGCTAAGTAATTCGGGTGACGAATTCCAAAACATGATTACTGCACTGGAATAGCAGAGTAAAATTGTGGGCCTGAAAATTAATATGCAGAAAACTGAAGTAATGCCTAATGGCCTCTAGAGCTCAGCCGTTTCAGATAGGGGGCGAGGCAGAGGAAGTGGTAAGCGAATATATCTACTTAGGACAAGTAGTGACCCCTGATCGCAACCATGGGACGGAGATAATTAGAAGGAAAAGAATGGATGGAGTGCATTCCGCAGGTATCTTGAGATAATGAACGGCAGCCTACCATTCCCTTTGAGGCGGAAAGTGTATGACAGCTGAATCTTACTGGTACTTACCTACGGGTAGAAACTTGGAGGCTTACTAAAAGAGTTCAATTTAAATTGAGGACGACTCGGCGAGCAATTGAACGGAAGATGATAAGTGTAACGTTAAAGGACAAGGCGAGAGTGGAGAGGGTCAGTGAACAAACGCGTCTTAGGGACGTATTAGTAGAAATTATGAAGAAATGGGTGTAAGCGGGACATGGAAGGCGAAGGCAAAATAACCGTTGGTCTCTAAGGGTAGCAGAGTGGATCCCCAGAGAAAGCAAGCGTTGCAGGGGGCGGAAGGAAGTTACAGGAGGAGATGAGATCAAGAAGTTTGCTGTAATAAATTGGACGCTGTTAGCACAGGACAGGAATAATTTGAGATCCGTAGGAGAGGCCTTTGTCCTGTAGTGGGCGCAGATGGGATGATGATAATAATGATAATGATGATGAGAATGATGAAAGCTGAACGACTTTATGGGAGGGTTTCACGTATACGTAGCTCCATGAAGGCATCCATCCGCACAAACTGTTGCTGAGCAGAAAAGGCTTGCGGGCACAGCAACGCATAGAGGAAGCTTTTCACGAAAGTAGAAGGCGTTTTTTTCACGAATGCGATGAACGTTAGCTTGAGGATTTGTGAGTCAATTCCTATCCCTAAACTACGCTTCGTCTCATTGCCTCGGTGCAACTCCTGCGGCTAGAACAATAATATTGTTACGTGGCGGCAGGACGAATGACAGGAACAATGGCTGAATGCGAAGCGATGTATTTACATGATGACGTCCATCACAGCACCAAGCAAAGCCACGCACACGCACACAACTTCGCCCTCTTCGACTTCTCTTCGTGACAATATGAACTTTTAGCACAGATTCATTTTGTATTTGACGTCAGTCAGTGCATATGACAATGCGGCACGGGTTTTGATGTGATGCTGATACTGAATACCAACACTTGTATGGCAATTCTCCTGTTCAATGGAAATGAAACATGAGGAAGGTAAAATAGTAGAAATATGGTGTTTTCTACATCTCGTACTTCGTGGCACTGAGGATGGTGCATAATAGCGTTCGTCTTAGCCCTTCAAAAGATAGACAAATTCAGAACTCTTACTTATAAGCGAAAAATATCGGCATAGAAGTGAAAGTATGGATGTGCAGCCGTGTGGACATTGGTAGAAGAAAATGCGAACAAGTAAAACAAACACGATGGATACATTGTGAACGTAACCGGGCTCAAATAAACGAAAAGTCAAGTTCTCACATGGTCTTGCCATTAACGGTATATATTGCTTGTGTTCACGGAACCTGTGTGTTTGAAATGATAAATATTAAATATATACAATCCCCATCGAAGTATGCTAAGAAAAGCCTGTGAAGATATGATGATTGCAAATTTAAATGAGCAGTTTCTTGGCATTGTTTTTATAATAATTCGGAGCCTCATAATGCTATGAAAAACTATCCGGCCCCGCGACGAACGTTCGGTTGTCCGGTGCAGGCAATGAAAGAAGGAAGTGCGGACGTCGGCTCTCCGTGGTAATTAGTTCAACGCTTTTGTTCGCAGGGAACGATGGTGCAGTGTTCATGTTTTCCCCAGCCTCGGTTGTTTGAATAGTTTTGGAGAACGTTCCTGATATTCTGCCTGCACTAGGCACCCTAAACTATGGTTGGTAGTACATTTCTATGGCTGTATTCAACGCGTAATCAAGCTTGCGCTTTCGTCACTGCATGCGTGGGTGAGTGGGCGTTACGGGCACGGTTGTCAAAAGTACGCGTCAAACGAAACCGCCAAAAATATTCAATAGAAGGCTGGGACCACGGGCCCAGCTTCCAGTAAGTGGACGCCATGACGACTGTGCTACGTATTGTGTTTAATTTTTATTGGGTACGCAGCTTGATGTGCAACATTTTATGGGGGTAAAATTTGCGGGAGGGGGATTATTATTTGGTTTTTGGTAATATGCTTTCTGCCCAATAGGTCGCAATTCACGCTTCACGTTTGGAGGAAAAGCAGACGGCGTAAAAACGATGATTATAATGGTGATGATGATGATGGTGGTGGTGATGGCGGTGATGATGCTTCGATCGTTCATTTTGT
Source organism: Haemaphysalis longicornis (assembly GCA_013339765.2). Lineage (NCBI taxonomy): Eukaryota > Metazoa > Arthropoda > Arachnida > Ixodida > Ixodidae > Haemaphysalis > Haemaphysalis longicornis. Next base: position 130,928,690 of record CM023455.1, on the reverse strand, counting down.
TATCAAAACAGAACAAAAGTCTGGCCTGCCATACGTAGGCCTTGAGTGCCAGAGCGTGACAGTAATAGAAACCAAGTGCACTGAAAAAATACACTTCAAGCCAAAAGCGAATGAGAGGGCAACAAACTGTGGCAGCCGAAGCGTATATAAAGATGCTTGGCAAATACACACAGTGGGGAAAGCTGACAGTATACTGGACATCTATTTCTTAAAACATTCTGTAGTTTTTAGTTTTTATGCCAGAAATATCACCATAGTGTTGGCTGAACAAAACCAGAACGTACCGTCTCGTGCTACTTCCACACGTTGCATTGCAATGGGAATCCCAGAAGGAAATTTACGGCAAGGAATGCTCCCGCAGACAGGCCTGCACAGGGCGGAGACACGCCCGCACTGGAACAGAACCGAGCACAGGCGAATTCAGACACGAGGTCAAGAATAAGGTAGGACCTGCGAGCTGCGTTCTCGTAATTCCGGCTGCAGGTACGCTCTTGCAGCGCAGGTTGAAGGTGACAGTCACAACATTCTCACCTTGGCCACGAGTGTCTCTAACTGGCTGCTTCCAGGCACTAAGTTGCGTTTCTCCAGACAGGACCGTTAGACCGTCGGCATTGTCACAGCTCACTCGCTTTCCCACGGAGTATTAAACGCACTGTGGTGCAGGAAACACACCGTCGTCGGCGGCAGTGACCGTGACCGAAGAGTCTTGAGTGCCACCTTGCCGAACCCTCTGAATACCCAGGAACGTAAGACCCTGCCCTAAGTGATGGCGTAGGAGCAGTAGCGGAACGTTTCACCACTACCGAGTGCGACTGGTCAGTACGATGATGCCAACTCTACGTTGAAGTGTTTCATAGATAGGGGGTACTCGCTTAGTTAACTTGTAATTGGTGCACTACCGTACATCTGGGATAGGACGCACTGCGGCGTAGTCGTCATCGCCGAGTAATGTAATGCTCTCGCGTTACGCGATAGTGCACACGGCTTAAGCATACTCCAATTTTTCCTACATGTTTGTAGTCTGAGTCATGCATGAACCCCCTCCCCACCCAGACCTTGCTTTCTGTCTTGCCTGTGGCTTCTGAGTCTTCAGAAAAGTCGAAATACAGAATTCTCTATTGTCCTTGCAATGTAAATAGGCACCCGCAGAAAAAAAACATTATTTAGGAGTACACCTTATGTTGCCTCAATGTTTACATCTTTTTGTTGGTGCATTTTCTCCCTGTTTACTTCTCCCGTTTTAATGTCAACAACTAGTCAGAAGAATACTCGGTGAACAACTGCTACTCACATGGTATGCCTAAGACTACTTTTCAGAAGCGGTGTTCCCCCCTGTGGACTGCGTTATTTGGTATTCCACAAGGATGTTTAACCGGTGGTTGTGTTCCTGCAAAGCACCCCACACTTTTCTTCCATCGTATCCTAAGCAGGTTCTATACTTCATGGAGTGGTTGCTGGTAACCTTTTTCTTATTTGTAGCTTTTTTTGCAAAGCGACTCTGTTTTGCTGCAAAAATGATGTCGCCTAATTATTCTGAAAGCCTGTCCAAGACAACGGCAGCGTGCTATCTTTAGTATTCATAACCACAAACGTCGATCACTGGCACACTAAGGTGGCTCACCAGGTGGCTTAAGACAATGTGCGGCTGTTAAAAAGGACAAGGTGGCGGCTGGAGGCAAAACACCAAAACGGATTGGTGTTTAGATTTCGGCGCACTGCAAAAATGTCCCCAGGAGCCACAAAATATTCTGCAGGCTGTACTGCTTGGTGTCCCAGTGACCAAGTAAATATTTTCCCATTTAAAGCCACAATTGTCACTACTGAAAATTTCTCATTTGTGCTAAACAGTAAGCCGCTCTTTCTGAGTGATAGGCTCCGCACGTGTTCCTTTCCTTTGTGCCACGTTGCACTTCATAAATTATGTCGTTAGTTGTAAAACTGACGTTTAGGCGGTACATCTCCCCGCTGACTAATGCCTGACAACAGAGGGCAGTGTCAAAAACAGCAAATTTCTTCCCCTCTTCGCCATCTATTACGCTTCGCCATAATGTCAATTGTTCCGGATTTTCGGAATCTCAAAGGCTTCCACTGGGCTCTATTCCTGTTCATTTCCCTAGCGTGACTTTGGTACATCGTCAGACTCGCCCACCTCCCCTCATTTCTAAATATATTTATACTTCTTCGTGTTGCCTATTTGTCCACCCGGACTTTACTTGTCTCAAACAAAAGAAAAAAAGCTAGCGTTTTTTAGAGTTTTCCTACAGCACTAGACTGCGTTTAATTTTTGTTACGCCATTTTGAATAGATGTTATCGCAGGCGCATGTCCGTCATTTTGCAACTCAAACGCCGCCGCAACCAGTACGCCTTGCGAAAGTAAATTTCATTCCTGAACTTCAGCCTCTCTCCGCTAATTTTAAATAATACACAGTTCTTCTTAAAAAAACATCCTTTTAACTGTGCATTTACGCCAATCTAGCGTGCACTGAAAAAGTAGTTGTAGTTTTTTCTAGTTGAACTCGCATATCTAAAACAACGTCTAAACAAATCGACCACTGTATTCGATTACCTTTTAAGGGATGTAATTTTAATTGTAACGGTTACTTATTTTCTGTTTTATGTACAAGTGTGCCTATGAACAAGCCCAATGCGTGATGTGTCCTCGTGGTTAGCTTAAACAGCACTGTTTTACAATATTTTTATGCAACGGAGGCACGTGTCCTCAAGGTGCTTTGTCGTCGCATATTCATTACGACTGATCAGCTATTCGGAAAAGAATGGTAAGCGTACCGCAACAGCATCAAAGTCGGCTATCCGCATCACAAAACGAGAGGCCGTCTAAATGCGTCTAGTGCCCTCTTTCTCAACGCGGCAGTTCCAGCCCTGATATACGGCCTGTCGTTTATAAAGTGTCCCCCTGACGCCATAAAAGGTTTCGCAATAAATGAACGCGCTTCCGATAAGCCGGATTGTTACGACACTAAGTAACCCTGTGCAGGCTAGACCCCGTTTGCCGGAATAATATCGTTCTGCGTTGCGGGATGTATAAGCTCTACGATTTCTTTTCGGTGACTGCGTTCATTTTCGTAGTCTTTATACAAGCCCTGCTTCGGAACATTCGCGAGATGTGTGACTGCGGGAGAGAGAGACAAGAGAGATAACATTTTATTTAACAAAGCCTGAGCGCAGTTTGGTTGCCGAAGACCGTACAGCTTCGGCGACTGTGGCTGCCCGACCCATGAGTGACTTCTCCAGATCCAGGCTTGAGCATCCCAGCGCTCTTCCCACTGGTCGAGGGAGGTGATGAGAGGGAAGGGTCGTACTTGCAGGCCCACATGGTGATGTAATGTGGCCCGTTCTCCGCAGTGCTGGCAGAGTTTTGTGTCGTACAGTGAGGGGTGAACGTGATGAAGTACGGCTAAACAGGGGAGGGATTAAGTTTGAAGCTGAGAATAAAGGCGTTTCTCTTCCACTGATAGGGATGGGTGGGCGGGAGGGTATTTGCGGCGGGAGAGGCGGTAATGTTTCGTGATTTCTCTGTACGTGAGTAAACTATCACGGTTGATCTGGCTCCATGAGAGGCAGTGCTGGCATCACACGCCCGGGAGACGAGAGCTCGGGCTGCGGTGTGCCACTTCATTTCCTCCAATACCCGTGTGGGCAGGGAACCAGATAAACTCTATAGGATCAGTAGGTGGTTCTTGATTAAGAATTTGGTGGGCCTGAGGCGGAGAGCTGGTACTATCTAGTCATGCTTGTTCTCCTAAAATATTGATGGCTGCTTCAAAAGCTTCTAGTACACAAACTACCGTTATTTTTAATAGAACGATATGTCCAGCAAGAAAAAAATCAATTATCGACGCAATGAAGCAGTTAAAGGACAAACAAGAGCTGCGCAAGAACTTGAACAAATTTAATAAAACCACTTGGAAGCCCTAACCTATATCACATGGCACTGAAAAATCTTGCGCCTAAATTTGCAAGTGCGCGCATCAAAAGAGACCAAACAAATGCTTATCCGACAACCACGTAAAACCATTATTTCTTTGCAATAAATTATCTGTGCCAGGATACAGCAGCTGCGAAGGCTTCGGTATATATGGATAGCTAGATCTACTTCAGCTGCTGGGGGTGTATGACGAATGTTTTCTCAAGGCAAATGTCACTCATTGGATACAATTCTTCGCTACACCCATGGAAAATATTCCTGGTATTTCGTCCGTTTTGTTACTGGCCTTGGCCAATAACAAAACAAATTTCTATTCTCTGGTGGTTCTGTAACACAGAAACACCATTTTATTTCGCAACCATGACTGCGGGCGATATGGCGTTTACACCCAGTGTGTTTGCTGGGCACGTAGAGTAGGTTGAACTTAAGGTGCAGTGAAATTCATAAAATAATGTGCGCGCTTTCTGCGGTAAGGGTAACTTCAAAAAAATATAGCAGGCTACATGTCCCCCTTTTTCTGCGAACTTGTTTTCGGTACTTTACACCAACCTACTTTCCCACTGGAAATAATGTTGAGTACAAAAGGATGGCGGGAATAGCCTCGAAAAGTGAAATAAGGGCTTATCCCTCAAAATGGCTGGCAAAAACGAGAGTAAGCAGCTTTTCCTATTCTGCAGGCGAGCTGTTCTAAATGGATTTGAACAATTCGACCTTTTTCTAAGCCCTGAATGGCTTCCGCAATGTCAAAAGATGATGCTGAGGAGTTCTATAAAACAGGCACGTTCAAATGGGTTGCCTTGCTATCATTCCACATAATTGTGCCACATTTCATGCTGTTGCCTTGACTAGGAACACTGTGAAATAGTTTTTTGGACAGAAATAGTTTTTGTGTACTTCTTCTTCGCATTCGGCAGGTCAGAAAGAAACTTCTGACACGAGAACTTGCGCGGCTAGAAAAAAAACTTTGAAATAAGCCGACGCAAGTGACACCATGTAAAATTTTGGGACCGACAGTAACCCATTTACATCAGACACAGTCCCGCGAATATTACCAGGCAAAAAAAAACACATCACTTCAGTGATTTCAAGTAGCGAATACTTAATTCCAATGAGGTGAAATAGCCATGTATAACAAAAGGTAGCGATCCGAAGTGCTGCCGAACAAGCAAAATTGCAGACGCTAGTATGAATCATGTCGTTCATACATTTCAATGCAGAAATGTGTTTTGACTGGGTAGAGGCAACGCAAAGCTGAACAAAATAATTCCGAATATTTGCATTTATCTCACGGCGGAAAGCATTCACTTCCTATGTGTGCATAATCAGTGCGAAATACTGAAAGAAATGTAAGTTAGGCGGCCATTACTATCGCGAAATAGCAGAGCTGCCTCCGCCAAAGAGGGGCTGTCTCAGCCAAACACATTTTCCTTATAATCATGCCGCCAACTGTTCCCCAAGGCTCCCGTCAGGCGATGATGACAGCACTGCAAATCTCCAAGAGAACAATAAAGGAACAATGAATTAATGCACTTAGTTTTCCCAGCGGCTTTCGAGAAGATTGCGGAACGGGCCCATCGGTGACATCTTCCATCTGTCGCCTAGAACCATGCGCAGGCCTCGAAAATGTCTCTCATGGGAGACGAAGCGAGCAGAATTAAATGGCGATTCCCAGCTCCGCTTGAGAGTACGGACGTAATTTAATAATATCGTTCCGTTGTGTTCAACGTGCGGCTGCGAGGTTGCCACGTGTGAAACACAATAAGCAGAACAGTACAAATCCCATTCCGGGGGTGGGGGGGGGGGGGGGGGGGTGAGCGAGGAAAGAATGCCTCAGCTGGAAACAACACGGGTAATTTGAAAAAGTGGGCAAGAGAGCGGTGGAGTGGTGTTCAAATCTTTTGATGTGTGTTGAAAACGCAGCGGGAATTAAATGAGGATCATGGCTTTTTAAGAAGTTCTGGTTAAAGTTACAATATTTCTATGGTGTTTAGCGTCACTTCTTTGTCAAAGTAGTTCTGAAATGACCGCGCTTTGTATGGAAAACTGCGCAGGAGAGAAAGCTCAGCGATATTAAAATATCCACAGAAAATGATGTTTTTTCTCAATTGTGACGACGGTGTACACTAGCAATATTATGCTGAAGAATCTACGAAATGTTCTTGTACTGTCGTCGCAAAAATAGCAAGTGTAATTGCCTATGGCGTTGGCAGAGTGTGGCGTCTTTCTTCAACTAGGTCTGCTAGACCCTGAAGTGCCAACTTTCTTCTCTTGAGTGTTCTTTCTCCTTTTCATCGTTTGTTCAGACTATGGGACTAATGTTCCGGTGCTACTCTTATTTGTTTATCCTCAACCGGAAAATTCCGAATTAAGTTTTTTATACCTTTCTTAGCGCATTACTGAAGCATTACTCGATAGCTCAAAGGAATAGGCTGCTGCATGCATATTTCTCAAATTGCGCTTTTCAAGATGGTTCGCGCTCTCCCGTCTATTTTGCTCTTTACATTTGGCGGCGCCTTCGGTGCGTTTGCTAGATGTGATTCGGGCGAAGTTGCTTAACTAATAAAAAAGAAACTCATCAAGCATGCTGAGAGAATACGCAGGAATTTTATCTAGATAGAGCGCATAATGCAAAGAATTGCTATGTCACACTGAGATATACTACGCTAAACAGTATGACGCCAAACTATGGTTGAACTCAAAGTGCACTTACGGGGCAATCAAGGTGTCAGAATACATTCCCATTAATATCGTACTCATTCCCCAGCCACGATCTGTGTTATCAGGCGCAAAAATAGAAGTCGCAGACACTCCGTATAGTAAAACGTAAAAATGTGCACCGAAATAAAAGCCGGAGTCGAAATTTCGGGTTTTTCTGTGTTCACCATTGCATATGTAATTGAATTGCTCTTAGCATCATACCATCAATTTCTAAGGGAATGTCATGATATCGAAAATCGCAATAAAGTTTAACTGCTCGGCTTAAATGAGTTCTATCGAACAAACTTTAAGAGTAGCCCCACTACATCTATAAAGCGAACCAAAGACACTGTCCCAAAAAACAAGCAATGCAAAGATAATTATCAAGATACCAGAGAGATAAGTATGTCTTTTGTGACTTGTTGCTCTGTGGCTGGATTATCGAGTGGGTTCAAAGAGAGCTCGGATATATCTTCTCAACTTGTTAATTACAAGAACAGTCGTGTGGCATACACCTTTTATTGATTTAAGGCTGTGCTGCAAGCAGTCGGATGCCAGCTTTCACCCTAAATCAAGAAATTTCCGTCATAAAAGAGGGCTTTGCATGAAACTGACGTCCCGAAACTTTCCATAACCCCCGAATGTAGGGCTAACAACAGCGGCTTTTTGGGTGAGTTTCCCACTTTCCCTACAGGCAATCGATTGTTGCTTCCGCGAATCTCATCGAATATTTCAGGCCTCCAACCCAGTCACGCCATGGTTCTGTGGGTTCTTTTAAATGCCTACTGGGGGCGTTATTTTGACTTTTACCTCGCAAAAAATAGCATTGCAAAGTTCCTCTGCTCCTCGCCATTTTTGGTATGTTAAGGCCACAGACGACTACACTTCCTTCTTGCAAAACACCGAAACTGCTTTCAGAAAGATAGCTCTAGGAAAAATTTCATCAAGCAAATCAGTGGTGACTTGCAATGGTTATTTGGTCTTTGGTGGGCGAGAGAATTTTTTTGTTTTTAAAACATAAAAAATAAACAGTAAAGAAATGATGCTCAGTCAATGCCAGTTCGTTTCGACAGCAACCAGAATTGCAGAAACAGGCAATAGCCAGGATACACTTTTTAACTATCGGCAGCCCACCTTCAGGAACTAAGGCTATCAAAAAAACAACATAAAAAGTTATAATACTGCGCCTTGTTGGGATTCCCTTGTTTTGTGACAACGACATTGCGCTGGCTTTACACAATGCGTTCGTCTCTACTTTCCCCCCAACGGTTCAAGAACTGTTCATAAACGACTGGGCAAACAACAAGATGAAATACGTAGAAAAACGGGAAGGAAAGTGGGCAGCGTCTTGTTTATGTTTCTGTTTCCAGACAATGCCTGCTCAGCACAAAGCACATTATACATCTAAGCTCCTGCGGGCTTTCTTTTTAGGGGGAAGCACAGCACAAAGCACTTCAGGTGTTCACTATTTTGCGGAGGTTAAAGACCCCACGGTAGCCTTAATTTTCTCTTAGTCCTTGCCTACTTTGCGCCTGGTAGCCGAGATGTTGCTTCCATGTAAAGCACCCCTTAATATAAATTTACACAGTGGATACTATAAAGCTATGCCTTTGAATCCTTATCGCCAACGAAAGATTATAACATGTACTTTTAGCAAGCCTTCTGTGCCCCAACAAACAAACTCCCCTCCTCTACCATGCCTGCACGATGTGCGGAATATTGCGGGCTATGTCAGCTTCGTGATAGGATACTTCGCATATTGTTTTATTTGCTTGCATTACAGTCAGTATATTGCAAACGTGGCTTCCTTGACCGGAGTTATAGGCGGTGTGCAAACGTCCGTACCTCAACGTTCATCTTAAGCGCACAAAAACACACGGACACAGACGACAAGGACAAACGCTTACCGCTTTGCAGAAACCTCAGTGTTGCAGAAACGTAACCACGACTCTTCTGGGTTTATATATTTGTAAAATATGTAGTCTGTTTTTAACTAAGGTAGAAAGCTGGGCAAGTTTTTTTTGTCTAGATTTTCTTCATTTCAGTTGCTGAGTCCGCATCTTTAGCCATTGGTTGCTGGAGATGCTGTTTCACACAGACGTTCTAGCGAGCGGTGAGGGGAGGGGAGGGGGCGGTCAGACGACGAATACACATAAAACCCTGTCGGAGAAAGCGGACGCAGCGAGAGGGAGACGTACAGGGAATTGTGAGTTCCTGAGAACTTCATAACTCTACGCGTCACAGGTTCGTAATGTGAGGCCAAGACAGAAGCCAAACAATGGTTATTGGTCAGGGTTCTGAGCCAGAGACGAACAGAACAAACCAATGCGAATCTAAAAGGGCGATGATGAACTCGGAAACGTTCGGCGATCAAATACGAATTTTTTAACGTTCACTATACTACAAGGTTCGCTAAAATGCCCACATAATGTTAATTCATGCCAGCGGGATATGGTAACGACTGTAGTGCAACAAAGGTCACGTGTTGTGCGCTGTAAACACACCCACTTGTTATTGTGTAAAAACAAAGTAATAATTACAAGAACGTCCACTTAAGGGTGTACAATAGCATCATGGTTCCAACACAATGTTGCGGACCTCGGTATTCCGTTTGTTCTCGGAGTCGTTCAAGGAGTCTTGTTGCAGAAACCATATTTCATCATTGACGTATGTTGCAGAGTCGTCCGAGCTACTCGCTGAAAGTCATATACTGAAGCACTGTCCAAGCAATTTTAAAACCATTTTGAAAAAAGGCGCAAGAAGAGATGCTGACCAAGGAAAGAAATACACATGACGACGCACTACTAGCAACTGGCAACATTTATTTAGAAACAGAAATAATGGTGCAACCGACCTCCATAACCCAACTGATTACCACTAATACACAGACTGTGAAAAAAAAACACTACACAAAAAATACAACCTATCACGATTAGTGTGCTAAAACCGCACGTGTCGTCCCAGAAACGCCGACACTGCGTCTTGTAGACTAGCCGAAGGGTGACTAACGCACATTGACCATAATGGTGTAAACCCATTTTCGAAAAAAAACCGTGTCGTTTAGGCACATTGGCAGGACGCAAAGGGAGATTATGTAAGCTTGGAAAATCAGCGGGAGGGGTCAATGTGCGTTAGTCATCCTTCGATCAATCTACAAGACGCTGAGTTTGTGTTTCTAGGACGGCACGTGCTGTGATAGCAAACTACTCCTGGTAGGTTATGTTTATTGTCCAGTGTTATTTAGATTGATAATCTCTATATGAGGGTCAATCAGTTGGGTTATGGGGGTCCGTCGCACTATACATTTCTGTTTCTTAATAAATGTTGGCAGTTGCTAGTAGAGCATCGTCTTGTGTATTTCTTTTCTTTGCCAACATCTTTTCCGCCCCTTTTTCCAAGATGAATCAACACTAACTCGCCAAACTTTCCATTCTGTTAATTTTCAAAATCTATTCTGACCTCTAACATGTTAGTGTAGTAGATGAAGAAGTGCAAGGATAGACGAAAACACATTTGGTCCTCTCTGCTATTATAGACTCGTTGCTTGCCCTTTCGTGTGTTCCAAATTCCATTACCAAACGTGGCAGGACTCTGGTGCGAGTTAGTTGGTTCATGTTCATAAAAAACCCAAACAGCTCGAACAAAACAGGACCGAGGAAAGAAACACGTAGAACACAGACGGGCACTGACTACCAACTGTTTATTTTTTCGAGCATACAAGCAAATTTACACCAAAGAAATAGAACACGTTTCTAAGATATTGAGACAGTGGATGGCGACAGAAAAACATGCTCAACAAGTTTCTGTTTACAAGAACCCGTCTAAGAATTGGATTTTTTATCAATTAGTGACAAGGATGGTGTGCTTATGCATTTGTCATTCGCTTTTTTTGGTGTAATAGACTTCTAAAATCTCCCTCTCCGTTTTATCTGAAGCTTGCTTAAGGAACCTCGTTTCTTGTAGTAGTGGCTGACATTTGCATCTCTTACAATGGTCGCTCATGTGACCGCCTGAATTGCTGCGTACTGCAAGTCTGTGTCCTGTTGCACGCTCATCAAAGCATCTGCCCGTCTGTCCGATATAGACATGACCAATGTTCAGTGGTACCTCGTAAACCACGCTACTTATGCAATCAGTGGAACGGGTTGCATGTTTCTTTTTGCATTATCCCCTGGCTTCTTTCTTTTCCAACATAGGGCATATTTTTGACAACTTGCACGGGGCAGAAAACAGTACGTTCACCTGGTAACGTGCTGCAACCTTCTTAACATTGTGGGAGATGCGGTATAATTACGGAATAACATAGGTTTTCTTGCGTTCCTTCTGCGTTTTTGTACGCTTGTCTTTTCCCTTAATCTTTTGCAGAAGAGTCTCACAAACATTTGTGACAAAAGCTGCAGGGAACCCAGCATCATTTATGCGCATGGTCGGGTTTCTAAAACGTTCGTCAATTTTATGCTGACACGATTTGACAAGAGCGGCTTGAAGGCAATTTGTAGCTATGCCCCTTTTTACCAACTTTGAATGAGCGTTAAGGAAATGCAGAAGGCTCTTTTTTGTTCTAGGTTTGTACATGTAACGTGCCATACACTATCTCATTATCTTAGAAACGTATTCTGTTTTTTGGTGTAAATTTGCTTGTATGCTCGAAAAAATAAACAGTTGGTAGTCAGCGCCCGTCTGTGTTCTACGTGTTTCTTTCCTCGGTCCGGTTTCGTTCGCGCTGTTTGGGTTTTTCATGTACCAAACTTTCCCCAGAAATCGTCGACGCTATGAGGGCTTGTTTCTATCAACACACTCAAACAAAGCAGGTACCGACAAACCGCCTTATTAAATATTATTTCATTCCGCTGACTTCAAATCCAGCTTTTCTTGTCGTAGAAAAGCCTTCACAGAACGGAATCGATCACTAAACCTTTCACCGGTGTATAATCTCAACGGCTCATCTCTTCGTTTTATGCCCTTATAGCGGCTGGCCGGATGGTTCTTTTCTTTCTTCACGTCTGGCCAGCACGCAAAAAAAAGACCTGCTCGGCCGGAATCGCCAGCCCGGTAATTACATCCGGTTTTTGTGTGGGAGTCTGAGCGCCCTTTGAAGGTACGAGGCTGCTGGCGACATTCGATTAGTTTCAGTCGTAGAGCATAGCCGTTCCCTGCGGCTTTCTGTTCGTTCCAGCGACCGATGGCTGTAGTTCGAGTCTTGTAAAAATCTTTCGGTAATATTTATTTATTCCAATTTACTGCGTTCCTTCCACGCCTCATTTAGCCACGGAAGATAATGATTCTCCCGAGTTGCTAGCTCAAAGAATTGATAGCTTAAACAATGTTTAAAAGTGTTCAGCGGTTCTTCATTTCCTCAAAAGACGCCCACCTGGGAACTATCAATTTCGGGCATTCATACCGGTTTTGGTTGTAAATGCTTTGGGGGTGTATAATCTTCTGTCTTTAGATGTGAAACCACTATTTTCTTGCAAGTGATTTTAATTCCAGTGATGTTGGTATTTTTAAACAGAGGTATAATTGCTCAGACGCACATTGATGTACCTCCTGTCGTATCGTCCGTCCGTGTTGCAAAAATATATTTTTTCGAGGGCTGTCACCGTAAAAAACTTCTCCAGGTGTTTTTTTTTTACGTAAGAACAAAAATTGTTCGGTGGATTGCGCTGGTTATAATACAAGACGGACTACAGCGGACACATACACGACGTCTAGACTGCGCAGTCTATACGTCTAGTGCGTGTGTCCCTTTTAATCCGCATTGTTTTATAACCAACGCAATCCAACCAGCGATGTCCAACCAACTAGCCCGCCACCAGGCGTTACTCAAGAACGACAACCTCCTCAATCGCATGGAAGGTAATTTAGACTCGCTTTATTCCACTTTGTTGAGTGATTGTAGCTCACAGGACCCATAACCAGTCAAATCGTCTTGTAGGTGCCGCCTAGGGGCTCTGATGTCCCGGATTCGGAGGTCAAGTAATTAAGGATGGTATTTAGGCTGGTGTTTGGGCCAGTGAACGTGCGCAAGAAAACCTCGCCGAGCTATGACGCCATTGCGTGCAGCCACAAAACAGGGAGGATTGTGCAGCGGCCCCGCAGCGTTACTGTGACTTTCCCTTGCCGTGCTAGAGGGGGACTCGCCCCGCCGCCTCCCGAAGGCGCGATACAACTTGTAGATGTACTGCTTTGAAAACACGTCACGGTTAGGCGCAATACAGATGGAATAAGCACTTCTTTGGAAATGCTTCGTGGGTGGCTCGCTCTCTCGCTTGTTGCGACGACTACCGCAGTTTTGACGCTGCAAAGACAAGAATTTATGCCAAAATGAAAGACACGTGAGGGGCGGGAACCGATAGCGTAATCAACTTCCCAATTGGCGTCCCACTCACCGAAGCACACAAGCAGAATGGTGACCACTCAACCAGTTCAGCCATTGTCAGCGCCTTCGTGGCGCTGCGCCTTAGCTACTCTTGGGGCTCCACCGCCAAGCCGGTGAGCATGCGTACATAGTACATACTTTAATGGCCGAGGTTTCATTGTTTTGGGGGGTCTGACGACGACACCTCGCAGAAACCTAGACCGAGTCTCAACGCGTAACCCCTCAAAAACTTGGCTGAGACTCCAAGCTTAACCACGTATAAGCTTAGCCCAAACAAGAAAAAGCTAGTTGGGGCCCGTAGCTTCGCTGTTTACCCACCCTTCGCGGCGTTCGCACCACTAGTCTGAAGCTGCCCCAATTTGTTAGTACAACAGCGTGCTAACTGCGTGAAGATTAGAGGCAACAAAGCAACGATAAAGCGTCATATAACTAAAGCAAGATGACCGTTCCAACAGGTTTACCGCTGCGGGTATTTTTTTCATCTTTACTTTACCCGCCGCATTTTTAAGCCAACAAAATAAGTAATTAAAAGGAATTCCTTAAATATTAGCAGAAAAACTTTCGCGCTGCCTTTCTGCCTGTGTGGCCTTCAAAAAACCATGGGAAAAGAAAACTGGAGGTGGCAAACGAATTAACGATCACCATGAGCGAGGTGTAAAAACTGGTGCAATCCACCATAAAATGGAGAAAAATGCTCTACACACCACAATATGCAATCCAGCTGTATCTGTCACGAAGGAAAAATATGTGTGATGGTTATCTATATGTACATATAATTCGAAACCAACTGGAAAATAACAAGCCAACTGAACTTGGGTATTAGCTCGAGTTAACACTCATGAACCCTGACGGCATGTACCACAGGCTATCACTTTTACCGCCACGTGTGAATTTATTCATTTGGTAAGATTTGTGTGCAAACCACCCTTATAGATAACACTTTTTGCAATACTGAGCTTGTTAACAAACCATCTGGCGCGACTCTTTTGGCCGGCAAGGCATCTTACATTAAACCGCTGCTTTCACGAAATCCATTTGATTTCACCGCGCAGCATTCTTGATAGGAATATTTCAAATTGGAGGGTAGTCTGGCTGAACGGGGGCTAGCGTAACCTGAACAGCTGCGTTGGCTCCTGACTAAAAATCTTTTGAGCCTCTCTTTATTGCCTGGCAAAACATTGCCTGAGTGGCATCACAGAAAGGTAGGAACGCATTTTTTTCATATTGCCACGGTACGCTTATAAGAAAACCCAAATCTTTCGCTCAGTGTCGAGAGACTCCGACGCAAAGGGTGCAATCCCCACAAAGTGGGTATGTGCATGGTTGAGTGCGCAGCTGAGCCAGCCGTCCAAGCAGAAGAAGACGCTCTGGCGGTCTAGCAAGTGCAGGAGCATAACGACCTAATTGTCTGTCTGAATCTGCCTTGTAATTTTTTTGTAAATGAAATATTTTGTGTAAATAGGTTTTAGTGTGTAAATAGGTTGTAAAATAGGTTTTTATCTGCTCTGCTCGCCATAATATTACCGTCTTTTACCACAAAGCAAGACACCACAATATTTTATTTTTATTTTTAACGTTCAATTAAATTGTCATGTACACGCGACTGATTTTTTTTCCCATTCAACTGCCTATTTATGCCTACTTTGGCTAAAAAGCCCCTTCTGATCTACAGACAGTTCACCAAGATACTGCACCCGGGTAACCACTTTCTATTCTGGTGAAGAAGTGCTGTTTTGTGTTCCATACAGGCTTGCCCCAGAGCTACACCTTTTATTAGGTTATTTCCTGGAAGGCCGGGGCCACCCTCCGTGACGAAAAAACATATGCAATTCCTTGCATGGTTCTTTCTTTTGCTAAACAGCAACCCTCCAGCTTTTAAATGCAAAGCACCTCTTAGTCGACCATCCGTCGTCCGGCGTCCGCACCTCCCCCTACACTATAAAGAAAAGAAATAGTTAGCGGCGGCTGGATTCGATCCCACCACTCTCTGGCAGCAACGGGAGGTACGTGGCGCTCTTCCCACTGCGCTACAAAACCAAGACAGCAGCAAGTGCTACGAACGCGCCTTATGTCCTTGACTCATTCAAACTACTTCAAGACGCTACTGATACAACGAAGGCACGCGAAGCTGAACGTCAACGGAAACGACGAACTGAAAACTTTAGACGATGATGTTGAATTTCCCGTGGGAAAGCTGTGGCGGGAAGCGCCACGCGCCTTGCAGCTCAACCAGAGAAGAGGACGAAGAGAGCGGGCAGCGGGGTAGGAGCGTGAGCACGCAATAAAGAAAGACGAGAACCAGGAGGTGTTCGATAAGGTAACGCCGGTGTCGGTCTCTTCGCTGTCTCTACATTTCTCTAACTCTACATGGGGGTTGACACTACGTTCCCATTCGTGCTCCGATAAATGAAAACAACATAACGGCAACACAATGGAACCTACACAGAACCCCTATTGATGCTTCGCATCCGCCTCATCGTTCCCCACGGGAAGATGGTTGTAATTCTTTTATCCCGAATTTTTACTGGCCAATGATCATGTTTACATGACCACAAGACATGAAGGGGTATATAGCAGGCTTTCAGGCACAGCTACAAAGCCCCAACATACTTCAGTGATGTATTTGTCAGTAGTAGTAGTAGGACCTAAGTAGCGTAAAAAATCAGGCCAGCTGGCCGCATCTGTCCCGCCATCGAAAAGAGTATTATGTAGAACGGGCCAAGCAAAAAGCTTGTAATGTCAAACATGAAAAACAGTTTGTTCCTCGCAGAATCAATCGTGGTCTATGCATTCCTCTCAAATTGTGGTCGCTTTTATGTTGGCAAAACGGGCCGCTGCTTAAATGTTCGTTTGCGGGAGCATGACACTTCACTTGAGAGAGTGCCTTCAGCCCATTTTTCCACCCATTGTATGTTGTGGTTGTTACGCCTTTCCTAAATGATACCAACCGTACTGTTCCGGCACGGTGACCCGAAAAAGCGAGGGAGGAAGTAGTGGAAGCACATAAAATTAGAAAAATGTCTGACTCGTGTGTTAGCGCTCCGTTTTTTTGCCGCTTTTAGATGCAGAATTTTCATATCTTGGTGAGTGCGGTTACATAAGAACGCTGCGCCCTGCGCAGTTGCTTTTAATGGGTTCATGTGTCACGTTTTTCGTTTGTTTTTAAACCTTCAACTGGCTTTAAATTTGTGTCAAGTTTTAGTTTTTGGCTCAGAGCTTTTCCAGGTATTCCTCTCCTTTGTCCTGTTACTTGTGTGCTCCGACGATGTGAAACAGTAGTATTAGGGCCACGTAAAAGATGTTGGACTGCCACAAAATGTGAACATAAAATCCCAAACCTCCCTTCACTGACTGGATATATAGCCGTGCTTGCGTCAGAGTTGGACGTGAAAATTGGCCTTGAAGTGCTGCAAGAGCAGTTCAGAGAAACTAATATCAACGCTTACACGCGGCTGGTTTTTGCTTCACTTACACTCGATAAAGACATCAGTATAAATGTCAGCGTCTTTGAACGCCACTGAATAAGTACTATCAAAAATTGCCGATTTTCTACATCTCAATTGTTCTATCGAATACATCATGTTTTGTAATGCGTTATGGATTGCAGAATAAATGTAGTACAGAAACTTGGGTCTTTACAAAGTATATAAAAACTTTATCTATAGGTTCTGCGAAAACTACCCCAAAAACTTCCAGAATTTTGGAAGTTTTAGATGTGTTTCGACTGCGAAACCGAACGTCCAGCCCATGAAAATGAAACACTGTAATTTAAAAAGTGCTTTCCCGGCTGATTGCTTTAAGCTTTTAATAAATCTAGTCCTAGAACCATTCGCGAATAACTATCATCAGCTTCATCAGAAACCCGTTTTCGTGTATCTTATTTTTTATTACAAAGTATTTTTTTATTTATTTTATTATTTCACCTCTGTTTAGGCGAGGAAAAGTAATCCGGGCGACGAGACCGCTCCTGATTGCTATCGTGAGCAGTGCAAGGAGCAACGCGTTCCTCTGTTGAAGTGCTACCCGTTTTCTGCCATTGCAAATAGTTGGCGCGCAGTTTAGTTCTGTCGCCTCCTCTTCCATTCTATCTTCAGGTGGTTTCGTAACTTCTCGATCAACCAGATGGCCTTTGGCAATTTTATCTGCGCATCTGCTACAGACGGTGCCCCGAATCGCTCTTTTATAATGAAGGAAGATTTCCCGAACCTTATCGCGTCACGGCTGGCTGCGAGAACTGAGACCAGCATTCAAATAAAGAAACCGTTGCAAGCCGCCAAGAAAGAGCGAAACGGAACGGAATGACACACAAAGGTTGCAGCTAACACAGTCCTGTGAAGCGAAGGACGGCTCAATCTGGGTTGAGTCCGGGATTGCCTCTGGACGCGCTGTAATCACAGCCCGGGCATAGCTGCGCAAAGACTGTAAAAATAAAGGGAGCCGATCAACAAGAAATTAAGAAAAACAAAATGTTGCCACACCGTAGGGATTTCTTCTAGGCAACAAAGTCTGCCCAACTTTACTCTGCAGCTTTCATGACACGGTCGAATGAATAGGATAGGCAGGACAAACCGTGATTTGTAGATAAAAGAGGTTATGAATAAGGTGAAGAAATTTGCCGAAAGATTAGCAAATAAGCATTTTTTAAAAGGCAAAGTTATTTTGTCTGCCCACTATCATTCTGCCTATTTGTCTTACTAAAAACCGGATGTACGGCAAAATAAAACAGCCAACCAGAAGCTGGCCACAAAGGAGCCATATTTACACTACATTAACATAACACGTCAAGCACTGCTACGGTGAAAACCACATTCGTGTAGTTAGTATACTTGATGTACTCTTAGTATGGCATGTTAGACTGTACTAGTTGGGAACTTTCCTTCTGAAAACAATTTACCTTGACTAAAAGCTGCTTAGCAGTTCTTGGTGGTGCCTGTTTAATGGTCTCCCGCGTGCAATAATGGCGACAATAAGACAGCCAACAATTAGAGCAACTAAAACATCAAGGAATAACCCACAAACAAAAGTGTCATCACATGGTTCAGAATAAAAAAAACAACTTCAACGGTCTTTTTTGCCAGAGCAATAGCGTAAATTGCCAAATTGTGCACGGTGCACGCGTTCCAATTCATTAGTAAGAGACGAAACAAACGCCCCAGGGCTGGAACACCCGACTCTTCTTTCGGGCAAGAACATTTTTATGTAATATTTGCAAAAATTCATCCAAAGCACTTCCTTAATATAGGGTTCCCTTTATCTCATGTTTGTTCCGAACCGGGGTCATGCAAATTTTTGGGAAGCTATAACGGGGGAAACAATAGTGCTGAACAAGCAAGGGATAGACACCCGGTGAAACCAGGGCATCAGGGGAAAATTCAAAATTTCAATTATTTTGCGTCAGAAATATCTAGCTGTAACTTTTCCCGAGCGCTGAATTTTTTGTCGTCGCTTTGGGGGATACAGAACGAAGTGTAAGAAACCGCAATACCAGGAAACGTACTACCTGCGAATGAAAATGAAAGTTTCTAATTACTGCCGCCCAGGAGAGCACGGGTAATTGGACGTACTTCAAAGAGACACGGTGCCAGAAGTCACGCCTGCCCGACCTGCTGCTTAGATAATTGCCCACGTGCCGTTGTATTCAGCACCAGCCGCCTGCTAATCGGTTCCTTTTTTGGGCTTTTCTCGGGCTCATGGCGCCTGGGACAACGTTGCAACATCGCGTCAGAAGGCTATAAAACGGTTGATGAGTTCTGTATGAATGGAGACTAAAAGTTTTGTTCTCCATCTAGTTTTTTTTTTTTTTTTCATGCTCAATGACACTCCTGGGTCAACACTACGTTACAAATTGTGTTCGTTTCTGCATCTCATTAGGTGGGATGCTTTGAATTCTGATGTTACATGTTTTGAAATGGCTCGTTTGTCACTTTCATGTGCATAAATACGATCTTCCGCCTTGTTTTTATTCCTAGTGTGCCTGCATTGTTGATGAGGAACTTAAGTGGGGTATTTCTGTCTTTTTGTTGCAACGTACTGGAGAATACGACGTTGTATAGCCCGCTCATTAGCTGGCAACTTTTAACGAGGAGTACCAGCAGTTCGATATTGGAAGTTGAGCGCACGCGGGAATAGTTTTGCGGCTGTTCTTTCTTACCGTTTTCCTGATTCTGCTTCGTCGCCCAACACCGCTTGATTGCATCCTCTGTCGTTTAATAGAAATGCATTGGGGGCTTCAGCAAGCGTAACAGTCGTAGTACCAGGGACGGTGCAGATAAATTCCAATTGGATCGTAGAAACGCGGCTCATGAAGTCTCATTGGCTTCCAGTAATTCCACTTGGCACGGAGACAATGGCAATGAGAACGCAGGATGCCGCGAATAACAGAGCGGAAGACGCCAGTATACGACAACTGAATGGTAGGCCTCAACTAAACTTTTCTGCCCGACGTACAAAAAGTATGGTGCCAACTGTCATGTCACTACCCCCAAAGTTAAGGTACCTTGATGTTACGCCTAAAAACTGGGCATTAGGCGTTACATTCGTACAATCAACGTCATCAACTGGCTCTCACCGGAATTTCGCTCTTTGTACTCATTTTCCTTCAAATTCAGGTACGAATTGACGTGATAGTACTTAAGATCGCGGCGTTAGGCCTGAGGCCGAAAACAAAAGTGGATACTGCAATTTGCTCTGGTTATTTATACACACGTTGCATACCCAAAAAGTCGGGCATAAATGCATTAGCTCGCCGCACAGCGTTTTATATTACCTGAAAAGATTTCATTGATTGATTGATTGATTGGATTGATTGATTGATGATTGATTGATTGATTATGATTGATTGATTGATTGATTGATTGATGATTGATTGATATTGATTGATTGATTGATTGATTGATTGATTGATGATTGATTGATGCTTGATTGATGATTGATTGATTGATTGATTGATTATGATTATTGATTTATTGACAACCATGAGGTAATCCATACAGGAAGCAAAATGAAAATTTTAAATGTTCGCTATGCCGGTAGAGGGAGTTCGCCACGAATGCGCAGTCTAAAAGCCTGGGACGCAGTGCATGCTACGCTGAAACCATGGACGGACTTGACAGGTATTGCAGAATGGAGGCGATCCAGGGATCCTTCGGCTACTCTGCGCCCATGTCGGGTATTTCAAGTGACGCCAGGGCGCAGTCATTCGAGTAACTGCAGTCACCTTCTGACTCCCGGGAGATCTAGAAAGGGCATCAGCGTCCGTATGTTTTCGTCCGACCGATACAAAACGCTATGTCCTACTCTTGGATACGAAGAGACTAACGGCCAGGTCGAGGGAGGGATCTTTAAGTGACTACAGCCAACACAGCCCGTGATAATCCGTAAGGACTATAAAGGGGTGTAAATAAAGGTAAGGGCGAAGTTTGTTAATCGCCCAACAATCAGTAGACTTTTTTTGTGACTGAGTAATTTCTCTCCGCCTTTGTGAGAGTACGGCAGGCGTACGTCCAGAGAGACCGACACCACTGACGTCAGTATGTACCTCAATTAACAGTAGGGATCAGAAATAGCGCAGTATTGGAGGCTATGCGAGCAAGCACCGTATAAAGACACAAAATTTAAAGCCGTTCCACTCAAAGTAAAACCTCTCGGAAGGACAGAGCAGTGATTCACCCTCATCCGCTCACTGCTACCACCCATCATGCTCTTTGCCTGTTTGTCTCACACCTCTCTTGATGAATTAAGTGGCTTTGACAACGCAATTAAAATTTTCCGCCTTCGCAGTGCTCGCGCGCCCCATGCCTGGAAAAGGGTGAGCTCGAGGTCTGTTCTTTTTATTTGCGTCCTTTGATGTCGCACGTGCCGGCGCCTTACTGCGTACTTTCGAACGCGGCTATTTGGTTGCCCCTTTTTTTCCCTTACAATCGTGAAAACCAACTCAATGGGCGTTCCTACTTAAATGGGCGCGGGGGCAGACGGTAATATTTAGATCTTTTTCCTGGAATGTACCTGCAGTTTTCTTTGCGCTAAACAACGGGGAGATTTATGACAAGCGCCAGCGCTTCAAGGATTTCAAACCGTTATGACTAGAATACAACTACAATACCAGCTAGAATACTAGAAGAAACCAACTAGAATACCTCGCAAACTAAGAGAATTGCAGAGCTGTTGTTCGGATATTGCGGTGGGGATGTACGTGGTAAATTTGAGAAAAGCATCAGAAAAGCAACCCACATGGCGAGGCTGAACAAGCTATGGTCCTTTATTCATAATACCCCCCCCTGAAGCTGTTAGCTAAAGCTGCCGCGAGTTTTTAATAGGGCAGCGTAGTTGCGGCATAAAAAAGATAAATACTCAAACCTACATGTTACGAAAAACCTACGCACCTGGCATCAATATTCACGCTCTACTTCCATAAATGCGATCGATTTTGCAACTGCATAGACTGTACCAGCTCCTTGAAACGAAGCTTCCCGAAAACCCGCGCAATGATGAGGATGATGATGACGTTTGGATTTTTGTGGCGCAAGGACGACTGAGGGCAAAAGCGCTAGATAATGGTTAGTTCATTTAAGTGACATGAATTTAAAAGTAAATCATTTCAGTAAAAATAAATGAAGTAAAACACACAGTAATGAAGATGACTGGTGTAAAGAGCCAGGTTGTCATGATGCATGGTAAGAGATGCGATGTACAAACTTGACATCAGCGAGAAACTTAAAAACACGCTTGATTGAAAACATGGGCTCGTCTCCTAAAAAGTATGATGGGTGAAACGAAATGTGCTGTCTATGCAGTTGTGGAATGTGTTTGCGTCGTGTTGTGTCGAGTTCCCTGCATTGAATGAGTATGTGGATTACGGATAGGATCTCTCCACACCCACCGCACATGGGACTTGGAGATCCAGTGAGCAGGTGGGAGTGTGTTCCGTGTGTGTGGCCTATCCGTTACTTTGCTAAGGTCACTTCGGTGTGTCTGTTGTGTGAGTCAGTTGTGTATCGTCCTAAGTGTGGCTTTAATACATGTAGCTTGTTGTCTGACTGTTCACTTAAGTGTGTTTGCCATGTTTTACGTAGGTGTTGTCTGATGTTTGGCTTGATGTCAGTGTAGGGTACTGTTGCTATGTCTAGAGTGTTTCTGAGTGCAGCAGCAGCGGCCCCTTTCTTCAGCCAAATCATTTCCCAGCGATCCCAGCGTGGCCTGGAACCCAGCAGACGGTTACATCAGATTTGAGGCATACGCCGACATTAAAGATTTAAAAACCAGATTGACAACGTAATTTTTTCAAGACCTTTGGTATGATAATGTACGCACGACGCTAAGTGAATCTGTGAAAATGATGGAGTTATCGATATTATGTTCAATACTGTGATTTAAAACAAGAAGTATACCACATGTTTACACCGTAAAAATGCAGGAATTCACATTCATGGTTTTACAAGCACTGAAGTTGGATCCGTGTGCAGCACAACACACCGCAATGGACGTTTTCTAAGCATCACTAAAAAATTCTGCCGCCCCATATTTTTCCTGGAGGTTCATGAAATGCTGCAAAAGGCAGTTGTGGGCATCATGTTTTTCTTAAATTGCATAAAATACAAATCACATAGTACAGGTCGAAGATGCCATGGGGCTACTGAATCAATTACAGATGTTGTGAAGATGTCTAAAAACGAGACAGGAAGTCCCGAAGCCTACTCCCTCGCTCTGTGAGAGAAAGGTGCAGAAATAGATGGACGGTTAAAAAACTGTTGGGATGTAGATATATCGTTCATTATACTCTCAGTGGGATGGTGAGACATTGATGTATTTTTAAACGCGTACAATAAATCAACATACTTCCGCTGGTACCCTAAGCACCATTTGTTGCACTCGACATACAGACTTAGCACGTGACTAGTACGGAAAGCACCAGACGCAAGCCGAAGGCCCAAGTTCTGTACTGGGACGAGCATTTTCAAAGCCCTTTCACTTCCTGAACCCTATACAACACTCCCATAGTCCAACCGCGAGCCTACCACGCTGGTAAACACCTGCAGCAGAAGTTGTTTGTTATCACCACACGATTGATGCGACAGGACCTTGAGAATATGCAATATTTTAAGACATTTTGGTTTTAGTTGTTTGATATGAGGGATACAGGAAAGTTTTTCATCAAGAACTATACCTATGAACTTGTGTTCTTTTTTGACCGGAATCGAGACCCCATTCAGGTTTATGTCTGGATCTGGGCTGATCCCACGTCTTTTGGTGAACACAACACAGGTGCTCTTAACTGGGTTCAGCCAAAAGCCATTTTTATCAGCCCAGCCAGCTAGTTTATTGGCACCAAGCTGGACTTGGCGCTCGAAAATTGACAGATTGCGTGACGTAAAAGATATTTGCACATCATATACGTATATTGTGCAGGAAATAGTTTGTGGCAAGGCCTTTCGAAGTGCGTTCATTTTGACTATGAACAATGTGCAGCTCAGTACGCCTCCTTGAGGCAATCCATTTTCCTGCACAAAAACATTTGAAATGGCAGTGCCCACCCTTACCAGGAAGTTCGTTCGGCCATGTAGCTAGAAAGAGTGTTAAACATACTGCTTGAAACACACAGTGCTTTTAGGTCGCTAAGTATCCCGTAACGCCAAGCGGTGTCGTAGGCTTCATCAAGATACAAAAAACCGTTGCGCAAAACTGTATAGAGATGAAAGCATCTTTGATGTACGATTCAAGGGCGACGAGTTCGTCGTTTGTAAATCGCCGTGCCCTGAAGCCTGCCTGGCAGCTCTCGAGAAGACCATTGTACTCTAAAACGTACACAAGTCTCCTGTTGATCTTCTTCTCTAGAAGCTTGCACAGGCAGCTTGTGAGGGCTATGGGTCTATAGCTGGCAGGAGAGGAAGGGTCTTTCCCCTCCTCATAAAAGGCACAACTATGGCCTCCCTCCAAAACACTGCAAATTACCCCGAAAGCCATATTTTGTTGTATAGGTTTAAGAGTGTATTAAGAGTATCTGGGTGTAGGTGTTGTATCATGGTGTATGTAATCGTATCTGCACCTGCAGCTGAAGGTTTGGATGTGCTCAGGGCAGCCTTCAACTCGCACAGTGTAAATTCAGAATTGTAACCGCATTTTGACTTGTTATTGTCACGGAGGGACTTCTTTTCAGAAACGGTTGTGAGTTTCAGGAAAGTTTTTGTGTGGTGTGCTGAACTGGAAACGTATTGGAAGTGTTGCGCAAGTGTGTTAGCCTGATCATCAGGCGTGTCCTCTTTTGTGCTGACCAGGGGCAGGCTGTGTGTATGTTGTCCTTCAAGTTTTCGTATTCGTGTCCAGACTTTGTGTGTTGGTGTAGGAGTTGATGGAAGTGAGGAAGGCATGCCAACTCTCTCGTTTTGCCTCACCCCACGCCTTGTTCTGGGCCTCCCGTTCTTATCTACAGTCCTCATTCCACCAAGGCCTCCACTGGTTGCGCGGGGAACCAGAGGCGTGGGGAATGGACTTTTCGGTAGCGTCCAGTATGTGTGCGGTGATGAGTTGGGCTCCTTCCTCCGCGTGCAGGTGTTTTATGGATGTGGGGTGTAACTTAGATGTTTCTTTGAATGTACTCCAGTTTGCTTTTGACTCATTAAACCTGTTGTGGGAAGATGGACTGCTCGGGCCTTTACCTATATACGTTAGTGAAGTGGGGAAACATATTAGTGGGGAAAACCTATATTAAATAATGAGGTCGGGAAGTGAACACTACCGTATGGGTCCGTGCCCACACCCCAGTCAAGACATGGAAAAGAGAACTGCAGAGCCAATAACCAAGTGAAGATGTGAGTATGTATCGCGTCCTAAGTTATGGTATGTAGGCTGTTTTTTGTTGAAAAGGCATGGTCCAGAGGATGTAAGAAACTTCTCTATCAGGCGACCTCGGGCATCCGTTCGGGAGGAGCCCCAAAGGGCGTTGCGCGCATTAAGGTCGCCTGTGAGGATGTATGGATTCGAGTAGCTGGTCAACCATTGCTTCAAACTCAGAGCTCAAAAGGCAAAATTGGGAAGAATGTAAATGGAGCATACCGTTATCAACCTATAAAATATTATCGTAGGGATTGCTACAGCCTCAAAAACAGTGTTCAAGGTGATAGGGTGGCATGCTAAGGATTTCTGGACGATTATGGCCACACCGCCCGAAGAGTGTGTGCAGCCATCACTGTAGTTTCTGTATACCATATAGCTATTCAAGAAAGTTGTTTGTTTGGGGTGAAAGTTGAGGTGAGTTTCTTGGAGACACATGATACTTGGCTGATTGGCATACAGCATCTCATACACATCGTCAAGATTTTTAAAGAGGCCTCTGCAGTTCCATTGGATGATGTTTTCTGTTCCCATTATGGAGGTTTAGGAGCTTGTGAACTCTGTGTGTATGTGTCTTCATGTGTCGTTCGGGGCTTGTACTCTCGGAGGGGGCATTTTGGGCATTTCTGTTGGCTTGGACGTCGGAGGCCCTCTTTGTGCTGCGTTACAGGCAGGAGCGGCCCGACATCCATCTCCTCGTCAGATGTCAGAGGGGTGCCCGATGTACCAGGCCCCCTGGACTTGGTCCCATTACGGGGGCCTTTCGTTTGAGCCGCCACCGCCGAGGGCGTCGGGGGCACCAGAGGTGGTACGGGCGGTGCGGTGATGGTGGGAGCCAATGCGGGGCCCCGGTTTTCATCCCCTCAGCACCCTACAACGCACGGGAGGACGGCGAGGTAAGGGCGGGAGAGGCAACGGTCCCAACAGAAGCGGTTGGCACCACATCCGCTGCTGCCTTAGCTGGCGGTGTGGTGACGGGTTGGGCTGCCTGAGGCAACCCAGTGGGGTGCGGGGCGGGACCAGGTCAGGCTCGCTGAACTGGGTCCCCATGGAAACCAGACACCGCTCCGCCCCCCGGCGAGCTGCATCGGCGTATTTCTCCAGGGGGAAAGAGGCGAACCTCTTTCACACCTCTGGGAAGGTAAGATTCTCAGTGACTTTCACCTTGATGATCTCCTTCTCCTGCTTGAACTTCTCGCATGTTCTAGAGTAGGCCCCGTGGTGTCCCTGGCAGTTAGCACAGATGTAGGTTTGCGATGGGCAGTTGTAAGATGGATGATCGTGCTGAGCACACTTTGCACACGTAAGTCGGCCACGGCAGGAGTTGGTACTATGCCGAAAACGCTAGCATTTAAAACACCGGCGCGGGTTTGGGGCGTATGGACTGACGGGGCAGTGAATAAAGCCTGCATTTACTGATTCAGGAACTGTGGAATGGTCGAAAGTCAATATTACTTGTTTTGTTGGGATTTCCTTATTATCTCGACGAATCATAATAAGCCTCACTGCTGTCACACCTTGGTTTTCAAAGCCTGCCAAAACATTGGTTTCAGTTTTACTCATCAGATGTGGCTCAGAGATCACACCCTGGGAGCTATTAAGTCTGCAATGGGGTGCGACCCAGATGTCCAGATCTGCGATGCGAGTTTGAGTCAAGAGATTTGTAGCTTGTTGCTTGTCGTTGACTTCTACAAGAACTTCTCCGGTTCTAGGTTATATGGCTTTATAGGATTGACCAACAATGCCCTCAAAAAATTTGGAGATCAGGAAGACAGACTCTGTGGCAAGGGGGTTCAACGTGTCAACAGATCCATTACCAAAAACCTAGCATAGTTGTCCGGTTTGGGGAAACTCGTCGTTGGTAACACGGGAGATGATTTATTTATTTATTTATTTATTTATTTATTTATTTATTTATTTATTTATTTATTTATTATTTATTTATTTATTATTTATTTATTTATTTATTTATTTATATTATTTATTATTTATTTTTATATTTATTTATTTCATTTATTTGCATAACCTACAGCCGCCGATATGGCATTATTGTAGGGGGGTTACAATCTTGATGCATAAGCAATCACAGTAAAAGGGCAATACACAAAAGGGCAACATCACTTAGAAATACAATTGGGGGGAGCATAATACCAACTGTTACATGTTACATCACAAAAATCATCGATGGCCAGTGTGAACATCAGATGCGGCAACTACTTCACTTGGGTAGAGCATTCCAATCTGCGATCGTTTTAGGAAAAAATGAGTATTTAAAGCCATCAATGCGGCACTGATACGGTCTAATTTTTTCTTGGGTTATCGTCGTCTAAGTAGTGATGTAATGAGGTTCTTTTATATAAATGTTTTTGTTAATTCCTGTCTTATCGCTTAGAATGTTAAATAAAAATTTTAACCTCAATACTTTCCTACGTTTTGCCAAGTTTTTCCATCCAAGTCCGTCAACATAATCGAGCTTCTGACAGTAAAATCGTAATTGGCTGTGACAAGCGTGCTGCTCGTTTTGGACGCGCTCTAACTTATCAATATTTTTGTTAGTAAATGGATCCCATGGTTGGCAAGCGTATTCTAGCACAGGCCTAATGTTAGTGGTGTACAACGTTTCCTTCAAACCTGTAGGGGCGTGTTTAAAGTTCCTCTGAAAAAAATACAACATCCGGGACGCTTTCGCCGCAACTCTGTCCACGTGCGCAGACCAATTCATAGTCGAAGAAAGTGTGACACCCAGATATCTAACTTTATCGCACATTTGCAAGGCGGTTTAATTTATGCGGTATTAAGTTACTAACTTATTTATCTTATTTTTAAATTTTACATGGTAACACTTCTTTATATTCAATGACATTTTTCATTTATCACACCAACTAGTTACAGCGTCCAGGTGAGTCTGCAAAATTTTCGCATCATTTATGCACGTAACTGGAAGATATAACACACAGTCATCTGCGTACAGTCTAACAGTAGATTTACCATCAGCTGGCATGCCATTTATAAAGATTAAAAATAACAGTGGTCCGAGCACAGACCCCTGTGGTACACCAGATAAAACTTCAACAGGGGAAGACGACGCGCCATTGACGACGACACGTTGTTCACGCATATGTAGGTAGTCTTTTATCCAGCCGAGTAAACGCTCTGGAATTACTAGACAAGATAATTTAAACAAAAGTAGCTTATGCGACACCACATAAAACGCCTTTTTTAGGTCTAGAAATACTGCATCTATCTGAGTGCTGTTGTTTATACCAAGTGTGATATCGTGGATAAATTCTGTTAATTGGGTTGTGCAAGATATTCCGGAGCGAAAGCCGTGCTGTGTAGCTGTGAAGAAATCATTATCCTGGAGATGTTTCATTAGGCTTGAATAAATTATATGCTCTAAAGTCTTACAGCAAACCGAGGTTAAGGACAGCGGCCGATAACTGTGTACGTTTCCTTTATCACCTTCTTTGTGAATCGGAGTTATGTTAGCCAATTTCCAATCATTTGGTAACTAGGAAGGGACCCGCCGCGGTGGCTCAGTGGCTAAGGCGTTGCGCTGCTGAGCACGAGGTCGCGGGTTCGATTCCCGGCCGCGGCGGCCGCTTTTCTGATGGAGGCGAAAAGCAAAAACGCCCGTGTGTACGAGATTTCGGTGCACGATAAAGATCCCCAGGTGGTCAAAATTAATCCGGAGCCCTCCACTACGGCGCGCCTCATCGCCTGCGTTGCGTCGGCGCGTTAAACCCCACAATCAATCAATTACTAGGAAGGGAGAAATAGCAGATGCGCAACGCTTCAGTACATGGTTAGATATACCATCAGGACCGTTTGCAGAATGTGGGTTCAGGTTATCCAGCAGAGTACGTACACCTGGTTCAGTTATAACGATTTCGTCCATGTTGGGCAAATATATGAAATATCCGGGAACTACACTCAGTTGGTGTGTGTTAAATACAGAATGAAAATACTCACTAAAGCATTCAGCTTTACCTACGTCATCTTTAACCAATTTATTATCATTTATTATGACCGGAATTGCATTGCCGTCTTTTTTACTACTCTTTATATATCGCCAAACTTCTTTTGGATTTGTTTTGATTTTATCAGCTAGACCTGACAAGTACGCATGCTTCGCTTGCCATAGTTCATTCTTAAGTTTTTTATTCATCGAGTTTAGCTTAGTTTAGAGGGCAGGATGGCCTGATTTATGGTACTTTTTGAATACCCGTGATTTTGCTTTTATTGAGGAACGGAGCTGAGCATTCATCCAAGGTTTTTCAGAGCGCTGTTTCACCGACAACACTCTAGACGGTATATATATATTAATAAAATCAAGTAGCTTTTCTTTAAAAAGCAACCACAAATCGTTCATATAAGTGTGACAACTTTGATCCAAAAAAGTGGAAAAAGAGAGTCAAGTTTGTTGGTTATTGCGTCATAATTACCTCTGTCATACATGTACACTTTCCGCGGACGCTGCTTACTGTACACAGGTCTTTCACAAACAATGGAACCAAGCACAACTTCATGATCGCTGATGCCTGGTACTATTATAACAGACTCGACTAAATCAGTATCGTTAGCGAACAGTAGATCTAATACGTTGCCTCCACTAGTACCAAAACGGGTTGGTAAATCAACAAACTGATGTAGTCCATAGACTTGAATTAGTTCGTAAAAGGCGGTGTGAAGCGTGTTTCGGCTGCTTTCAACCAGTAAACGTTCGTACCATTCAACCGCTCGCATGTTGAAGTCACCCCCCTAATATTACTTTTTCCGATGCGAAAACTGATAACGTTGTCGATAAACTACAAAATGGTTCGATACTATTAAAACTGGGTGATCTATAAAAAAACTACAAGACTGTTTCCATGTGATACGTTTAGTCTGCACCATACCGATTCTGAGACACTGTCAAAATTATTAATGGGTACACTGTCGGTAATGTCGTTTACCAGAATAAATACACCACCTCCCCGAGAACCTCTGTCCCTCCGATAGACTGTGAATACCGAAGGAAAGACCTCAGCACTAGTTATATCAGAGTTCAACCAGGACTCTGTACCAATAACAACATCCGGCTGCAACATGCTCAACAGTGCAGTAAATTCGGTAGACTTATTTTTAAGACTTCGACAATTAACTACGATGATTGACAGGTGATCAGATGCACGCGGACTTAGTCGGGCTGATTGCGAAGCAGCGGGCAATGGTTGCTACTGATTGCCCTCCTGGTCAACAAAACTAGCTTTATTGCTCAACTCACTCTGCCTAACTACTGCTGTTCGACTACTCGAATCACATTCTCTAACAGTGCTGCCTGATGCATCCCTGAAATATGTTTTACCATCCATGGTTAGCTTATCGTACTTTAGGGTTATCTTTGCGTTTCTTTCAAGTGCAAATGCTACCAATTTGCTTCTGGAAATGCGCACAGTTTTCGAGAAATCTTCGCTTAATGAAAAGTCAGTACCCTTCAGCTTCGAAGCCGCAGATAGTACTCGCTGTTTATCTTTAAACTGAGCAAATCTAACAATGATTGGTCTTAGTTTTCCTTCAGAGCACTTTCCTATCCTGTGGGCTCTCTCAATTGAAGAAGGACTCACCGGCACTTTTAGTTTTTCTGCGCATAAAGAGATAACTTTCGCCTCTGATTCATCCCAGGTTTCTTTATCAGCATCGCTCAAACTAAAGAAAAGTAAATTATTCCTGCGTGACCGGTTTTCTAAATCGTCCTGCTTGTGTATTACGTTACGCATGGCATCATACAACTGGCAGTTCTGAGCTTGAAGCTGTTCGGTAGTTTTTACGGAAGTCACTTCAGTCAAACCTTCAGTTTTGATGCCAGTTTAATCAATTTTTTCTTCAAATGATTTCTGGTGATTCATTAGCTAACTAAGTTCTTTTACTATTATTTGTTGGTCTTCTATTATTTTAGGTATACGTCGCATTTTCGATAAGCTCCTGCTCTGTTTGCTTATTTATAGGCCCGGGATTAACTTCAACATCACCAGCTAACAGTAATCTTGCCTCTGTTATACATCTGTGCAATGTACATGGTATACACACTTACGAGACTATTTACAATGTTCATACAAGCAGACTCTTTGGGTTTCGGTACCGACCTTGAGCGCATGGGCACTTGTTTATAACGGTAAAATTCACCAACCTGTAGAAAGAGGAGCCGTAAGCGTGCGGTCCTCATGTCGGCACCGAAACCCAGCAGAGCCGGGGCAAACAAGCTGCTTAAGTAGGCTGGCGTCACGTGACGATACGGAATAGCGACCAATGACGTTCACGTCCCTCCAGCGATGCCCTGTCGAAAGATCTGGGCATGCCCATGTGTCAACGTCAGAGTCACCAATCAGGCACGTGTCGTTGCTTGTGTCGCTGTCTTCAAACGGGGAGGCAAGGCATATTCCTGCTTCAACTGCTGCATCGTGTATACGTTGACGCGCAGCCGCACTTTCGGGTAGCAATAGAGTTGCGTCGTTGACCTTCCTGTTTTGCTGTGTCGTAACTGATGAAAAGCCGGTGCCGGGTACCGCAGCAGTAACCTGCAAAATCTGTAGAAAGAGGAGCCGTAAGCGTGCGGTCCTCATGTCGGCACCGAAACCCGGTGCGGCCCCTTCGGTGCGGCCTGGTGCGGCCCGGTGCGGCACCGAAACCCGGTGAGGCCCCTTTTAGGGGCCGATCGTTGGATTTAGAAAATTTGTATACCATATAGCATAGTATAAAAGCAGGGAGTCGGGGGTACTTTCTGCGTCAGCCTTACCCTTATAGCTGAACAGGTATAGCTGAACAGGTCCCGGAGGTCCCTACCTGCTAAACAGACTGGGAGCCCATCCGCCGGAGCTTGACCTGGGCTCTGACGACCACCGTTCGTGGTTTCTCACCCTCCACCTATAAACACATCCCCACGGTTAAATACAGCTTATGTTTGGAGGCTCGGGATCCGCGGTGTCCCCAATACCGTGACCATGATTACTCAAGGTGCCCTGTGCGGGGACCGTGCAATGACGTGCCCACAAGTTCAAGTTGAAGCCGCCGTTCATAAAACAACACAGAATCGGGGATGCGAACACACATTCGGAGAAAGCGCACTATGCGGCACTTTGCGAAGCCCATACGCTGGGTCTACTGATGTTCCAAGCAACGACAAACTGATTATAAATCAAACTGCACGTACCGCAAAAGTCCTAATACCTCAAAGCGTAAAGATAGGCTTAACACATTCCAAATCCCAGGTAAACACGTCTCCCAGTATGTGCGGCTGAGTACGTATGCAATACTGAGTGAGGTTTTGCTGCCATCAGACGCAAAGAAAAATTCCGTGCAAGTGAGGGCTAACACCTCCTCTATAAAAGCGAGTAGTATAAGACCACTTCGGTGCTAGCGTAATTACTCTCTCAGTACGATGACCCTCACCGGAGTAATCTTGCCTTGTCCACCCCGCATATTGCCACGGACGTGAACTGCAGCTTTGGAGGTCGTTGACTTGAGACGCGAGGCATCGATTGCCTTTGCAGTTTTAGTTTGCGTAGTTGAGGCACCTGTTATTTTTATGGCCGTGTCTACAGTGCCGTCCGACGGTATTATAAGCACTCCATTATATCGACGTCCACCGGCGTTTTGTGACAAAATTGGTGCGTCTGGCACTACATCGCTCTAGATAACGTAAAGCCAGGCTACCTAACCTAAACATAACATAAGATAACCTAACGCAAACAAATAAATAATTTAAAACACGAAAAGTAACCTAAGGCATAAAAATTATAGTTCAATTTTGAGATAAAAAAAAAACAAGGCAAGAGACGGTCTCGAACCACCGTCCTTGGGATCAAGAAGCTAAGACGGATCCTCTACACTACAACGACAGACGCTGCGGCCGTTGCTAGCCTAGCCCTAAATATTCGAATGTCGTCGGACGGCACACTAGCCATGCCTGCAGCGATCAGCTACAGTGCCGTCAGACGGCACTCTAGAAACTCCGTATTTTTATTCGTATCTTTTAGATGACATTGCCCATGGACGCAGCGAAGTATTAATGCCTCGCCCTCAAGCAGGCAATTCTCTTTTGTTTACACGTTTTTGTTATCTCTTCTACCAATTCATGAGCCGCCTTTCTATGTTTAATACGCTTAAACTATTTTGCGTCATTACGTGAAAGGGTCATTTTCCACCAGATTGTGTACCTGCAATCGCATTATTGCTTCGTAGTAACAGCGCTGTGTCCTTGTGCTTTGCGTGGGCTGCATGGGATTTGCGTGGGCTCCACCAACTCAAACGTGACCGCGAGACTCCGGTGAATACGGGGCAAAACAAGTTTGTTATGCTTTTTTGAGGCCCTCGCAATGCCGTGAATGACGTTATTTGGGCCAGAATCTAATTTGTATTCGTCTCCTCAGTGACTCGTACTAAATTCCGGAAGACTAGTTTAGGCAGAACGCTAAAGCAAATTTTAAAACGTTTGGAAAGAAACCGTGATGTGGTGTTTCCGCATTCCGGAGGTATGAAGAACGCCAGTTTAGTTTTTTGCTGCGCCCAACGTAATTTGTTATGCACAGTTATAAATCATGCGAGGTTACAAATCATAATTAGGAGATTTAGTCAGTGACCCTTATACAGTGATCATTACAGCCTGACTATCAAATCCAATGTTTTATTTATGGACTGTATCCCCACAAAGTTATCGAACTTACGAAGAGGCTCGCGAACTGGGAAAATTCATGTAGGAACTGAAATGCAGCAACAAACTGCAGACAAAAAAGGGCATTCCCTTGCCGATGGCAAATGTATTTTTGCGATGAGTTGCTACTGTTGTTCGGCCAAAAGGCTCATTTATGCCATCAAAAAAAGCAATCGTTCGTTGTTTTAGGCCCCTGTCTGAAAGCATGAACAGAGAGTCTTTCGAAAATAATAGTGCCGTATTCGTCCATACTTGCGACCGCCAAAATCAATATCTAATTCTTAACGAACGCATCATCCGAAAGGTTCCGCATGCTTCACATCCCATTTAGGTAAAGAAACTAAAAGCAGTTTCGCTGTATTTGCTGCTTGCCTTGGGGAATATAGTAAGCTAGGAGCAGAAACTACCATGTTCTCTTCCCCAACCCTACGCAAACGCGGTCAAGTAATGTCTCCATTTCGTAAAATGATAGATTTTGTATGGCATCAGCTTCTCACGCGCAAGCGCCTGATGTCCTGGCGTGCTTGTAACGCAACGTGTTTCTCGGTAATTACGTGCGCCTATCCTGCAGCCTCTAACTGCACGCTTTGTTC
Organism: Haemaphysalis longicornis; assembly: GCA_013339765.2. Taxonomy (NCBI): domain Eukaryota; kingdom Metazoa; phylum Arthropoda; class Arachnida; order Ixodida; family Ixodidae; genus Haemaphysalis; species Haemaphysalis longicornis. Next base: position 130,894,559 of record CM023455.1, on the reverse strand, counting down.
AGTTAATGCGGCCGGCTATAACCGGGTCAAGTTGCACCGAGCCAGAGCTTCGGTGCCAGCATTGTGTGACAACTGACAAAGTATGAGGGAGCATTGTGCGCCGTCTTCCCAGGACAATGCACCGTCGGTACATTAACGAGCCTCCATTCCGGATGACACACTCGCGTTGCGTCACAGTCATTACTCTACAGTCTGTCACATGCTTAAGGCACCCGAACTTAGGCAAGGCGTTAGGTCAAGTTGCCGGCCCCGTTGTGAGCTGAATCGTGGCGTCAACGCCCGCCTTAATGGGAGTATTCAGCAACACATAAAAGTCCAAGCTGGAAGAGAATACCAAGATCACGCCATTACGCCCTACAAATTCTCGACAACGATTCAACCCGTTCAGTACAGCGGGTAACGTTCTTGGTAAATCTTAAAATCTGCTTAAGCGCTGCAGTAATATATTAACATGTTGGTAATTTTAAATCTTGTATTTCAGCTTCTACAATTTGTTACTTTTCATTTTTAGCTGAACTTAATAGCAGTTCACAAAGTTAGTGTAAAATAGGAAAAAAAAAAGATTCCGGGCCATCTCCACTTGCCTGAAACCTACGGTGCGGCAAAGATGCAGTGTGCGCCGGTGTTTCCCACTGCAAAATCACTGCTAATGGGCATTGCGAGGACCGAACGCGACTTTGTTTCAACTGTATACATACGTACATTAATTGATACACAATCAGCAATCGCGCAGCTAATCCCAGTCAACGTGCGGAAGGTATTCTTTGCGTTCTTCTCCCTCGTGCTAATGCTCGTGGCGTTGATGAGGCTCCTGCACTTCTAATTAGTAGATGTTCCCAAGCTAAGGTAGAGGCATGTAGCTTTGCTGCAAAAGTGTCGTGTTTTTTAAGCCCGAGGCCTTCAGAGCAAGGCGTTGAAAAAAAAATTGGCTCCAATTCACATTGTGAAGGTGGTTTGAAAGCAAAGTTTAAACGACAACACCCACAACAATTGCCCTTGCGACATCACTTGAATTCCACACGTGGCTCTACAAAAAGTAAAATTAAGGATTCTGCCACCCGTTAACTATAATTCGCGGGGGCGGCGTCCTGAACGGAGCAGCGTCGTCGGACCACGGCTAGAGCGGCCACGGCTAGAGCGGCGGACGCCGCCGCTGTAGCCCGCCGTGAGTCGGGAGAAACAAAACGGAGAGGAGTGTCTTTCGTAGGGTGAGACAGCGCAACCTAGCCATCCTGATGTGCTTGCTTGGGGCTACACCACCGCGCGACCCGAGCGCAGACAGCGAAACAATTCGGCATGCGAGCTTAGTGATTCCCATTTTTACCGATTAAACTAGTTAGTTGAGCAAGTTGGAGAATTGCTAGAAAGCTGAGGGAACTTTTATAATCGCTCTTTATCCGAACCAGTTGCTGCTTTCGCCTTTTGTAATACCTCTTAAAACACATCCGAATTGGTATATTGGTATTCACCAATTTAGAAAACGGAGTCTTATTCGTGGCAACCAGTGCGCAAAATGTAGCTTTTCTCTAGCGGCCAGATGTTTGTGCGTGTTTTGTACATTTTGTTTTTCCGCCCTGCAAACCAATGCTTAACGCATCTTTGGTCGTAAGAACTCTTAATTCCGTCGGGTGAGGGTTACCCAAGAGGCGCTGTCGAACAAGTTAATCAGGCCGTGCGAAGGAAGCACGGAATGGAGGAGAAGCTGTGCCAAAACAGGCCCAGAACAGCCGCCGCTAAATCAGACGACAAAGCCGTACCGCCGACGCGCCCGCCAGCGCGCAGGCCCCTCTGCGCTTGGAACGCTGGGTAAATTCGCCGCGCCATCTACAGTGTGGTCCGTGAGTGAAACCCTCCGCACCTCATCCCCCCCCCCAGCCGCCTCCGCCGCGTCGGGAGTTGATTGTCCCACACGCGGCGAAAGAACCATCGGCTGGGAGAGGTAGAAAGCTTTGCTTTAAAATGAGTGTCCCGGTGTTTCTCTTAGTATCTGTTTTTGCCCATGGAGATTAATTGATCTAGGGCGAGGCGTTGGAAAAGGAGGGTCCCGGTGAGTACCGTGTCTACATGGAGCGACGACGACAGGAGACGCCGACAGCCCGAGCCCCTAAGCGGCTGCGCCTCTAAAACCATAATGCAATTTTTTATGTGATATGGGTTTGTATGATACCACCCTTGTCGCCCGAAAATGCCTCCAAGAATTAACCGGACAATTTCCCTTCCATTTGACGGCAAAGAAAAGAAGAAAATTTCTATGTGTAATGGCATGCTTCGTATTTTACTATTTTTAGTAACGTCGTGGGCTATGGGCAAGCTGCGACAAGATACAGAGCGTGCAAGCCCGTACCGTTCAGAACGTGGATGTGGCCTAATGTTAGCAAAGACGAGAAAATGTCCGTTGCTTTGGCATTACGGGTCATGCTCATTTCTCATTGCGACAAACAACTATGAAGCATCGATTGTTCTAAGCAGAAGCTCTTACGCAGAATTTTCTGCGCATTTCCACAATCGAAGATTGCTGTTAGCACCTCAAGAGGCAATTTGTAGTGCATATCCTGAGTTTATATTATATAGTGTGTCGTCGGAGTGCATTGGCGGACAGTTTCATATTTTATGCATACGCTCAGGCGTCTAAGCCACCCTTGACCGTTTTCTAAGGATGGACTTCCTGTAGAGTGAGCGAAGTCTCCAAAACTGCGCATCTGCAGTGGGGGAGCGTTGTGACACCAGCCGAGCAATGGCGCGTAGGCCTCGAAGCGAATGTAGTTTTTCAGGGAGGTATGCTCTGTGCAATAAGATAGGCTTCGCGTGATGACGCAATGGGCGTTAGCACTCGCTGCGGTACATGCATGCGCATATGGTGGTGGCGTTGCGTCACCGGTCCAAGGTTTGAGGGGCAGCTGCGCGGAAAAGAATGACGTCGCAAGGCGTGGGCGCATCGTAGCTGTCACCAGCTTCGTGAGACAAAGCATAAAACGAAGCAACACCTCTAACCAGATGTGCAAGAGATCTCCTTTTACCTTTGAAGAATAAAGCCTTTTAGTAAAACCAGTGACGAAGATTTGGGCCATCGAAAATACGGGTTGTGTCAAAACAAGGTCAAGCAATGAGAAGCAGAAATTGTACGAAAGGTGGTGCAGCAGCTCGAAAACTTCGACAGAAAATGTTTCAAAATTTTAAAAAATTGTTTTATACTTAGATGATATCTATTACAAATACATCTGAGGTTGTGAACAAACCACAGGAAAGTGGAGTTTATGGTGCCTATTCTCCATCATTCCCGATTTCTTAAGGGTTATGATCAATATTATTGTCTAGAAGCCCGATTTTTTGCTTTCAATTTTACCTCTTGTCCCCTGCAGCTAGAAAACTTCAGATGCACATTTACCGACAAATATTTTTGCGCTACACTTCATTCCGCTGGACTCTACAATTTCAAGTGTTCTGGGGTGCTTGTAGGACAGTTGGCTGCTTCAAGCAGCGTATGACCACAAGTATAACTGTTCACTGGCCGTCGTTTTTAAGCCTATAGTTTGACTTTCCACTTTTGAATACTGTTACGTGATTGCTGCAGATACATCAGAACGACATTTCGGCAACGCTTTCCCACCCACGCACGCACACAAATACGTCATCGGTTTGAGCGAATGCCTTAAGTACGTCACAAGAAATGAAACCCCAAAGGGAAAAAAAGCAGAGCACATGTACGGCGAACATTTCGGAGTGCTAATAACTTCGGACAGCGGCGCCACTTTTTTTGGCTGTCGAAGGTATGGTGATATTGCTGTTTGCGTGTCTATGATTGCAGAATCAGAGTTCCAGCCTAATCTGTACTGGCAGATGCCATAAACATACACGGCCGTCATTTTATGTGTCATGGAGATGGCTGGCAACAGGAATTACCGTGTTACATGGCAAAGGCAAAGAAAGCCATACAAAAAGCTTTGCCACAGGCAATACTCGAAACGGAACACGAGGAATGGCACACAGCCCCACTAATTCAGATTGAATGCTGCGTATATAGAGGTGATCAGAAGACTACTTCGGTATCCACTCCACCGCAATCAATTTATAAATGGTGCCTCTTTCGGCAGAAAAACCTCAAGGTATGTCCCGTGTTTTTGCTACCCTAGTGGATCAGCAGTGTCAAAAAAGTAAGCACGCTTGATTATAGGAAAGGCGAAGTAATGTAGATTGGGGTTTCGTAAAGGTAGAGCAGTAATTCAATTCCAGTCGATTCAATTCATTCCCAGAAACACTGGATGGTTCTCCAAATAAAAGTTACTAAAGTAGCTTGACATAGGCCACGGAACTGTTACAAGGCGCCGTGATCAGCGCATGAACATCGTAGTCTTGAAAAGATACAAGTTATTGGACAGCTCCCAGGGTTTAAAGGCGCAAGAAAAACGCCGACACTAGAAGAGAAAACAAGCAAGACAAACAAAGCGCCAACTTGTTTTCTCTTCTAGTTTCCGCGTTTTTCTTTCGCCTTTAACCCCTGTGATCATGTCGAACCAACTGGCCCACATCAAGCTTCTGCTAGTTGTTGGACAGCCCATATTTAAATTTAAACCAATTACGAAAGCTGAATGAAGCACACATATCGCAAAATAACTGTAGCGTGCATTTCAAGGGTAGATAAAAAATAACACCTCATTATACATTACACTGTAAACCAAAATGGGGGAAATACAACCAAAACAAAACGCACTTACAATCGCACAAAGATGAAGTAAATTGTTTTTTGGCAAAACTGGTTGTTTGGTTTATTTGTCAAATGTTACTATGAGATCATAAAGACTGAAATTTATTTTTTGTACGAAAATGCGCTACCGTTTATACGTCACTGTTTCGGGAGCATGCAGCTGTTCGTTTATGCTCTATTCAAGCAAGAGATTTTACAAGATACACCGCAGCAGCAGAAGAGAAATAAATGGTGCACAGAAACCGGAATTCACACATACGGTAAACACTAACAAGGTTGTATATTAAAAAGGACTTTTTTGGTGGACATGCGTCCGACATTCCCAACTCACCGTACCATTCGTTTTTGGCTTACTACAAGCCTATTCATGTTTATTTTTGTTGTAGTCCACCCACAAGGTGACAATTATTTATGTTGAATTGCAATTCACCAGTAACGCTAACGACTGGCCATCAATGCTTGTACTCTTGATGTAATAAGCTAAAGCGACTCCCTTAAGGATACTATAAGTTGGATTGCTGATGCCGATCACCAGAACAGCTCTTCCCAAAAATCTACTTTTGATCGACTCCGACCTACCCGTGGGAGACCATCATCCTGTGCCTCATTTGACCCAAAACAACGAACTAGGATACTTAAATTACACTAAAACAAGGCACACTTTCTTAGCGCTTAGGTGGCCTTTTTCTAGCTTCCTGCTCTTAATTCGGTCGTCAAAATCGCCTTTACTAGCAAAACAATTGCAGAATCGCGTAGAATTTTGCTGTACTCATCCCGTCATGGTTTATGTAACAAAGAAATATTTCATGCGTAGCAATATAAATACAGAGTGACTGAATAGTGCACTCGGAAACAAATCGCACTCTAAAGGCGTAACCTATACAAGCTAGGATTCTAGTCACTTGCTGCATTCCGTTGCATTCGACAGACAAGTAGTTAAACCAAAAAAAAGACTGAAACATGCGTAAAGGTGCTTTAACGCAAGCAACAACCCTGTCAGCATTTGCACTTACGGACATGTGGCCCCTTTTACCTTTGCAGTGAAGGAACGGGTTATAGCGGGGCTGGTTTTGTCGTGTTTTTGCGGCACTGGAGACAAACGTCTCGCCTACGTCGATATGGCAGGCATTCAATCACACTTTACCAGGTAATACATCATCCGAAAAACACGCCACCCATGCGAGAAACTCATCTGGGATCATGCTTGGAGAGATGTGATTCATCACATTCAATAGCTTCTGTCCACTATGCGAAAGCAGCGTTCTCTAACCCTGGAAAAGTATTATATTTTATATATGAACTGCCATCCCTTTTCTGGCGGGCCATCCTGGTTAGGCGTGATTATGCAAAACAACTTTTTCTACATGAGCATTACGTCAGAGGAACAAGAAACGTGAGAAAGGCGTTCGGGGCAGTTCAGGCCGGACGCTTTTGGTCTAAATTACGCGCCATTTCCATAAAATTATTACCTAGTGTAAAAGGTGAGCAGCGCTCTATTATTGAAACTTCTATGGGGGTGTGCGGCCTTCGAGTAGTGGTTGCTGTCACAGCTTCTTGGCTTCAGCTCGTAGAACTTTGGTAGTAGTAGTAGAAAACTTAGTGACATTTTTTTTCTACAGAAAATTTGAGGAAATAATATTGGCAGTCAGTTTCATCCTGTTGATGGAAATAATCTCCATTTAATATTTACATTCAGCTGAAAGCCGGCACACGCCGCTTTAAAAAACCGCATTGTTTGGTAATTATATTTCTAGGTCGAGTAGCAAGGGCGAACGAGAACTTATGCGCGAAAATTGTTTTGGTAGAATAAGCACCGCTCTGTGTTCTAGAAGTATGTTGCAAAGATTATTAATACATCACAGATACATTTCCATGAACGTATATATTTACGCAGGAAGAAATTGCAGAATATTGCTTACACCGGCCGCTGGTATCCGAAGACAAATCATCGTGAAATACTGAAGAAATTGGAAATGTTCAACAACAGGTCAATAGGCCATATGACTTCCAGAAAAAAAAAACTTGAAAAGAACTACAACGAAATAATGTTTTTGGAATATATCCTCCAAGACACAGGAGGCATCAAGTTTTTGAATTTCTTAAAATCAAGGCACTAACAGCAGTGAATGTCAACAGTACGCATAAGTTATTATGAACTGGCGCATGGTCCGGCGGGAGCTACTCATCAAGAAAAAGCAAAAACGAGGAAAAAAAAACATCAAATGCTTTGCATTTCAATCTGTTACTTGATTCATATGCAAGCAAATAGAAAAAAACAGTTGTATCTAAGATACAAGGCGAGTCATGTATCATTAGAGTTAGAACAGTAGAAATTTGGGGTAAAGTACGCCACCGCACAGTAGCGAAACAAGAAATCTGTGTTTTTGGTATCTGCAAAACTCACGTTTGATAATAGTTCAGCCTCTTTTGTAATAATTACAGATGCCGCTAGAGCATTTTGCTGTGCGGATGAATTCCGCCGTGTTTAAGGAAGTTTATCAAATCAAACGTACACCCCACTACTCCATTGACAATAGCATGGAAACGCAATCTTTGTTCTTCGTACCGGGCGCACCCGAGACGTCTGGAGGATAATTTTTCCAGGAATAAGGGTAACTATACCATGGTTAAGTAATCGACTAATTAGATACGAAATTGTTGCGGCCCATGCTTTTTTTATAAATGTTGAAAATACACTTGATGCACTAAATGCACAGGGCCCTCACTTCTCCTGTTCGCATTTATATAAGCATAACGCGTAGGTCATCACCGACTCTAGACACCAAGGTTAGGCAAGTGGTGGCCCTCAAAGACCACAGATTGATCGTCTCCGACACATGCTTGTCTTTTAGTGTCAGATGACATCAGGAGCCTTCGTGCCGACGTTCAATGACTTGCTCAAAGCCAACATGTTTTTGTATTCATTGTAGCATGATTTTTTATATATTGACAGCAGTAAAACTTTTATGAACTCATGTGCAACGCAATCAAGGATAACGGATACTGGAACACGTTTTTTGCTGGGGTGATTGCTAACCAATGTAACCTGGATATGGAAGAATTGCCACACTTTTAATATCAGTTGCCGACACGAGTCACGTGTGCCATGAAACTTTCATCACTTAGTAGAGTAGTACTTTAACGTTTAAAACGTCAATAAGCACGCATAAGCAGAAACAAGAACGTCATAATTCAACGAGAGTGTAGAAAAACATTTAGTAGAGAAGGGTGACCATCCCCCGTTGGGAACCGAACTTATCGCTTGTGCAGGAAGCGCTTTTGCTATCAAAGCAGCGTGGCATAATTACGAGGTTATACATAGTGCCAAGACCCCCGTAGCCTGAGACACATGGTGTACCTGCAGAAAAAAGAACTTCTATGTTGTCTTCCGTGAGAGTATGGGCTGCAGTGCAAGACGAAATCTAGTATTTTCCTGCAATATCAGTGCACTCAAACTTGACGCAACTGCATTTTAATCGCCCACGCAATGAAACTTCGTAATCTTATATTACCTAGTACTTCGTCTCCAGTGCATTCTTGCCACTCGATGCGGAGAAAGAACCACACTAAGCCGAACACTTACTCAAGGCTCCGTTCATAAAGGGAGTAGTTGCTGATGTATTCCGCAGACGAAGCGCTGAATCACAACCAAATGCTTTCTTACCCTGAATGACCCATAACGGCATATTGACTTGGAAATTTAAATAGCCATACATACATTACTAGGTTATGGAGTCCGACAGACATCAAAGTTGTATTGATAATAACGCCACTGATAAAAGATTTTTCCACCTTGAAAAAGTGGCCAAATAGTGTAAAAAAATGTCATGAGCATTTCGTTTCGCTACCAGAACACACGCGGCCTACGCGTAAAAGCACATTTCTTTGACAATGCAGTCATTTTCGAGCATGGCGTTTACTGCATTACAGAAACCTGGTTATCAAACCAAATTTCTTTCCCAAATTGCTTCCCAATGAGTGCGCTGTTTTCCACCACGACCGAGATTACACCCGTGAAAAATATGATGAAGGAGCTTAAATAGCTGTGCGAAAGTTCATGACTGCGTTTCGCTGCGCTAATTTACAATTCGCGAACGAATGCGTTTGGGTCGAAGCGAAGGCTCAACGTGGTAAAAACGTACTCATAGGGGTGTATTATCTTCATCCAATTCTAGACATCCCTGCATGCGCCTCCGTTTATCAGCACCTCTCAGAAAGTTTGGACCCTGCCAAGTACAACATTCTCCGGCGATATCAATGTACCCGGCCAGCGGTGGAAACTGCTGGCCATTCTTGCAAAGCAGCTCACTTGTTTAACTTGTTCTCGTTCACCGGATTGTCATATCCTGCCCTACCACCTAAACCCGGAGGAAAAGTTTGAGACACCGCTTTCTCCAACTTCACTTCGTTCGATCTAAAATGGGCTCGAGAAGCCCTGGTTCTGGTCGACCTATGGCATAAGCCTTTTACTATCATGGTATTTCTACCCGCTGCTATTGAGCGGCACAGGGAGACCCCGTTCTTTAATTTTCCCTGTAAGGAAAGTGACGAGCTACAAAAAACGCTCAACAAAAAGAACTGGGAGCCAGTATACACCTTGTTTAAGTGTAGACTTAGTGGTGCAGCAGCTAACAAGAATGGTCCAAGAAGCAAAGGAAAAGCACATACCAAAAACGTCTATGCGTCCCCACCAATTTCCCTTCTGATTTAGCAATGAACTTAGCAGCGCATTGTGTAGAAAACGTCCCCCCCCCCCCACAAGGTAATCGAAACTACTAAAGATACGTCCGCCAACATGAGCTTCAAGGAACAGCGCCCCTCAGTGAAACAACTCCTCGGTTGCGACGAAAATCATTTCTCAGACTATACAAAATATTCTCTTACCAATTGTTCTGGCGACTTCTGGCGCAACGTGAAACACCCCAAAAGAAAGGCCGCTTAGCGGATTACTTTGCTGGATGGCGGCACCACTGTTTCCGACCCGGGAATCATCTACGAACAATCCGCAAAACACTTCTCGTGTGCGTATTACTCGTCACGTAACAGCGGGTCCGTACTTTGTTTCGTGCCGCTAGGTACCTGTGAGGATGTCATGGCTGCTATACGCAGTCGGCCGCCATTGAAGGTCCCCGGTCCCGCTAATATCCCAAGTTTTATTGTAAAAGGCTGCTCTAACGTTCTCTCGCCGTAGCTCTGCCACATTTTTCGCCCCTCGTTAGCAGAGCTGCACTTTCCGACCGTTTTAAAACTTGGCATTGTTTTTCCTCTCCATAAGTCCGGAAATGCGTCGGTGCCTGGAAACTACCGACCAATTTCTGTCCTTTCTTAATTTTCAAAATTCTTCGAAAAAGTACACCATTATCTGTTGTAGTAATCCGCCCCTTGATTCACGATAATCAGCACAAATTCATGTCTGCCCGGTCTGTCGAGTCGAACCTTGTGTGCTTTTTGTATTACGTTACAAATGCGTATCTTCATGTCAACAACTGAACCCTGTCTACTTTTACTGCAGTAAGGCCTCTGGCCGCGCAAATCGTGATCTGCTCCTTTGCAAGTTGTCTGCGTATAGTCTGTCTACTGCCTTTTGTGATTGTTTCGCTAGCTACAAAAAAAGGAACAACAAACGTTGTTCGGTACTCCGGCGCTAAATCGTCAAGCTTCGCGGGACCATGTGAAGTTCCCCAAGGCTCTATTCTGGGCCCTCCAATCTTTAACTTTTTTGTGAATGACATACAGTTAATTATAAAACTCATCTCTCTTTCAGTTTGCAGAAGACATGAAACTCTATAGTGGAGTGTAAAAACATACAGATGGCGCAAAGATTCAAAACCACGTAAACACGATTTTCCGCTCGTGTAAAACTCCCTAAATACACCTACAGCATACCACCCAGAGCTAGGCCCATCCGTTAATAAACATCATCACCACCTCCATCACCACAACCCTTGAAGACCGTTGGTATTACATACACTCGAAAGCATTCTGCTTTATATTTTCATACCACCTCGATTCTCAGTTGATAGAAAGAGCGAGCACAACACGAGATTTCGGTATTTTGGTGGATAGCAATCTTCGGTTCACATCTCATTTAAGAACCTAGCCGGATCCCCTCTTCGCTCTCTGGATGAGATCTTTCGTGCGACAAGAAACTTTCTAGGAGGATCGTGCTTTCTAGCCCTCTATAAAGCCCTCGTTATTCCTAAGGCGGGGTTTATATTAGCAGTCATGAATTGTTGGAATGCGTCGTCATAGTTGCGGTTGGAGAGGGTGCAAAAAAGGTTTTCTGGTATTTTTTTTTTCGCCATTACACCCCGCACGCTAAATGCGCTTACAACGACACCTTCAAGCGGCTGAACCTGGACGGATTCCGATTTCGACGCATGAAGCGCGATTTATTTTTTCTGTTTAAGGTTATACATTCCATATTCGACACCCTCGAATTAGTGAGCTCTGTTTGGCTTCTGGCGCCAGAGCGAGCACTTCGCCCCTACATGTGCGTTGATGTAGCGGCCTCAGAGACGCTATCTCCAGCTTTCCGAGTGCTGCCACTGTATAATGGTGATTTTTGTGTCTTTCTGGACTTCTTTTCTCACACTATTAGGTCTTACAAGCGTGTTTTTAAAATGCAATTTTATAAAGCTCTTAGTGCATCCTCAGTACCACGTGTACCATATGCCGAGTACGTATTTTGCTGCCTTGCAGCACTTCACAGCTGTACCTTTTGCTTTGACATACTCACACGTGCATGCATCTATATATATATATATATATAGATATATATAGTATATATATATATATATATATATATATTATATAAAGATTATCTCATATAACTATATATTATATCATACTAATATATATATAATACAGAAGATAGGGTCAGCAGCCTACAATGCCAAAGGAGGCATGGGGTGTGGTTAGGCGCCTTATTTTTTTTACTACGGTTAATGAAGTAAAACATTTTTTTTAATATACAGAAGAAAGAAAGAAGAAAAAACACGCGCCCAGAGTGGGGACCAAACCCACGCCTTTCGATTACATGTCGAATGCCTTACCAATTCGGCTATCTGGGCGACTGTGTTCTCCTTCACTTTCTGGGCTATTTATATTTACTAGAAGTGTATCTGACACTTGAGGGGGGTAGCCAGCGCCACTCTGACTACGGGAGGAAGGGGACCTTCTTTTCAACCCCCGGGGCGTGCTCCAACGTCTACAGCCTGTCATGAGCGGGTAACTGGCGGAAAGCCCTCTTATGCTACCTAGGCATCAAGGCTGCCTGAACCGAGACCCTCGCTAGGCTTTCGCAGAATAATATAGTAAGGAAATGAGGGGCTCGTTGAGAAAATACAGAAAGATTGGTCAGCAGCCTACAATGCCAAAGGAGGCATAGGGGTGTGGTTAGGCTCTTATTTTTTTACTACGGTTAATGAAGTAAACATTTTTTTTTAATATACAGAAGAAAGAAAGAAGTTACCCCGCTCATGACAGGCTGTAGACGTTGGAGTCACGCCCCGGGGTTGAAAAGAAGGTCCCCTTCTCCCCGTGTAGTCAGAGTGGCGCTGGCTACCACCCTCAAGTGTCAGATACACTTCTAGTAAATATAAATAGCCCATAAAGTGAAGGAGAACACAGTCCTCAGATAGCCGATTGGTAAGGCATTCGACATGTAATCGAAAGGCGTGGGTTCCGTCCCCACTCTGGGCGCGTGTTTTTCTTTCTTTCTTTCTTCTGTACATTAAAAAAAATGTTTACTTCATTAACCGTAGTAAAAAAATAAGAGCCTAACCACACCCCTATGCCTCCTTTGGCATTGTAGGCTGCTGACCTATCTTTCTGTATTTTCTCAACGAGCCCCTCATCTCCTTACTATATTATTCTGCGAAGCCTAGCGAGGGTCTCGGTTCAGGCAGCCTTGATGCCTAGGTAGCATAAAGGGCTTTCCGCCAGTTACCCGCTCATGACAGGCTGTAGACGTTGGAGTCACGCGCCCGGGGGTTGAAAAGAAGGTGCCCTTTCTCCCCGTGTAGTCAGAGTGGCGCTGGCTACCACCCTCAAGTGTCAGATACACTTCTAGTAAATATAAATAGCCCAGAAAGTGAAGGAGAACACAGTCCGCCCAGATAGCCGAATTGGTAAAGGCATTCGACATGTATCGAAAGGCGTGGGTTCGGTCCCCACTCTGGGCGCGTGTTTTTCTTTCTTTCTTTCTTCTGTATATTACAAAAAAAATGTTTACTTCATTAACCGTAGTAAAAAAATAAGAGCCTAACCACACCCCTAGCCTCCTTGGCATTGTAGGCTGCTGACCTATCTTTCTGTATTTTCTCAACGAGCCCCTCATTTCCTTACTATATTATTCTGCAAAAGCCTAGCGAGGGTCTCGGTTCAGGCAGCCTTGATGCCTAGTAGCATAAGAGGGCTTTCTGCCAGTTACCCGCTCATGACAGGCTGTAGACGTTGGAGTCAACGCCCGGGGGTTGAAAATAAGGTCCCCTTCTCCCCGTGTAGTCAGAGTGGCGCTCCGAGCTACCACCCTCAAGTGTCAGATACACTTCTAGTAAATATAAATAGCCAGAAGTGAAGGAGAACACAGTCGCCCAGATAGCCGAATTGGTAAGGCATTCGACATGTAATCGAAAGGCGTGGGTTCGGTCCCCACTCTGGGCGCGTGTTTTCTTTCTTCTTTCTTCTGTATTAAAAAAAATGTTTACTTCATTAACCGTATGAAAAAATAAGAGCCTAACCACACCCCTATGCCTCCTTTGGCATGTAGGCTGCTGACCTATCTTTCTGTATTTTCTCAACGAGCCCCACATTTCCTTACTATATATATATATATATATATATATATATATATATATATATTATATATATATACAAGTAAAAGTACGCCTCTTCGGAGACTTTATTTCCAACGTTTCGACCTGAGCGAAGTCTTCCTCGTACTTTTACTTTGTGCGTTTTCTTTCAGCAACTAAGGACTGTACTTCACGACTATATATATATATATATATATATATATATATATATATATATATATATATATATATGTTGGTGTGTGGGTATCTCTATGTGTTTTTCCATATAATCACGTACATGCGTACGTCTGTACCTGTGCGTGGGCGAGCACCTATGCATTGTGAACGTATATGAATGCAGATTGCTATGCTGTATTTCGCGTTCTCTCTCTCCCTCAGTATAAAATGGCGCCCTAAGCATCTAGAATTGATCTTCTAGAATGTTATTGTGTGCAGAGGCCTGTAATTAGCCAGGAACCCCGCCTTTTCTACACGCCGGTGTATCCAACCGTAAGGCTCATATCTTATGTGCGTAGTTTGTGTATAATGTACCTGTATGTACGTGTGGATAAGGGTGTGTGGGGGGGGGGTGCGTGGGTGGGTGAGCGCGAGCTAAATTGCAATTCATGACCAAACGTACTACGGAACTAGGACCCCGTGTTTGATTGTTTGTTTGGTGCGTCTTTTGTACTTTTATAGTGCACCGCCCTAGAAGGCCTAGTGCTGCTGGCGGGCATTGACAAATACATGAATAAATTTCACTAGGTAAAAAGAACGGATTCAAAAACCGAGGAAACAGTGGGACTGGTAGTCTTCCCAACCTTTAACTTGGCTTTTCTTAGGTCTGCCCCGTCTTTAAGATAAAAATACCAAAAAGGCGAAGCTTTCTCAATGCGAACTGAGCCAAATCAAAGTCCACAATCAACTTTACTACTAAAGTTCGAAATTCAAACTGTCAACGTCTCACTACAAAGTTCACCTAATAAGCCAATGCCCGAAGCCAACGCCTGCGCTACGAACCCAAGCAAAATGCCGAGCGCCCCGAATGCGATGATGGCGCAATCGGATAGACGCTGTTTTCTTAGCGAAAGGCACCAACGTTCCATAACAAACGCGGGAAGTGCTTTTTTCTTAAGGCGTCTACTTTCAACGCCTGTTTTTGGGCTCCTTCCCTCGTCGCCGTTTTTCCTCATACTGCCTGTCCTAGCACTTTCTTCGTCTGCACTTTGCTGCGCCGAGTTTTGAGTGACCGAGGCACGGATGGAACTCCAACATACACAGCTCTGCTGCTAAAACGCTCCCATACGGATCAACCCGGGTTTGGATGCTGTAAGCCTCAAAACTATAACTAGTTCTTTGCTTCGAATCATTTTTCGCTATTTCACACTGCTTGAATGAAAGCGTGCATGCAAATTCTTTACAGACAGATAACTATTTCGTATACTTTTTACATGGCTCGAATATTCGCTCAGACGATCAGTAATACATCTGCCTGTGGAGCCCATTGAGCTACGCTTACAAGAAACAAATTTTCTGGACCGCTTTTATGGAACATTTCACTTATTTGAGAGCTCGTTTCCTTACTCGAAAACACTTCTTACTTACTCGAGTATTGCTTCGGATTGGGCGAGTTGGTTCATGATCGCTGAAAAACCTTCATCTGGAACGCACAGAAACGAAGGACGGTCAATGGAAACACGGACACAATGCTGGCTAACAACTGAAGTTTAATGAAGAAAAACACCCATATATAGAGAGAAACATTCCACTACTTAGTGAAAATTTGGCGCAATCAGTTCAGTGGATACACCCGGAGCACGTCCTTTTCTTTGTCGGTTAATGTGACGGAAGCGGTGCTGACACATGTGTCGCCCTTCTTGTCGATAGCAAGAGCCATAATATTTTTCGCGCCAGGCGATTTGAGTCTCCGTCCGATAATGTTACTTTCGTGTATGCGTGCGGTGCATGTACAATCGTGGCAATGGAATGGAAAGTAACCGGATGACGTTGTCTTGAGTGATGCGACGTGTTCTCAGGCCCTGTCATTAATGCACATGCTGGTTTGTCCAATGTTAACTTTTCCACGTGGTAATGGGATGTTATAAATGACTTCACTGTTGCAATCCACGTACCTGGTACGTTAAACGATCACTGCTCAAAAAACCATGACTCCACTTTCAGGTGCCGCATTATAGACACCGCCACTTTGGAGTCTTTCGGAAGAAATATATTAAGTGTGTATTGCTATCGCTGACAGCAAGTTTGTCAGCCCCAATACAAAAGCTGATTTTCGCCTAAGGGCTCAGCGAGGCATCGTTATTGCAGCCATCTGCCTTTGGTCTTCTCTTCATATAAGCGTTCATGACCGTTGTCGATCATTTCGCCAATGTGCACGGTAATGTTGTAATATAAAAAAAACAAGTAAGTTTTGACACCACCCGCATTTGACCACCCGAACACATGAACAACGAAATTTCTTTTTTCGTTTTAAGTTTACCGTGTGCTTTCCGCCTTTCACCGTTACCATGCAACATCGTCCCAGTTAGCGTGACAGCGACTGCACTTCGGTGACGTGAGGAGGTTAAAAACAAGCTAAAACGACGCGTCTGCATTCTGTGACGCAAATGTGTCCCTGTGCCCCCCCACCAAAAAAAAAGAAACGCTGGTTAAACGACTAAGCAGTCGCCATAATCCCCGCCTTAGTATCTCCGCCTGACACCCTCTCTCTCTCTTGTTCGTTGTGCAAGCCTCAAGGCTTTCCCAACATTTCTGGCGTCCACCCAAGCTCTTCAACGATGGCCATGATTGATGAGGCTAAGCCTCGCCAATGTCATGCCGCGTGCCGATCAGCGTTCAAGAGTCGACCACACTCATTGTAGCGGGCACATCGTTCAAAACAGGCGTCATTCATTTGCTGATGGAAACACCCCGTGCATACTACATTTTGGTTTGTATAACACAATATTTACAAAAACTGAAGTCCTGGGGTGTATTTAAAATACCATCAGTATTTACACACTTTTACATTCAAATTTACAAATGATGATTTGTAAGTATGGACTAAAAATGTTAGGTTTAGTTTATTGTGCCCCAATCTGTGCTCTAGCACGTCTCTGAGAGGTTACAAAACGTTTGGCGTTCTACAAAGTTAACCACTGTACCTTAAATTGTTGCCGCCGAGTACATTGCGTTGTAGCCTTTCAGTGTAATTTTTTCACGGTACAGTGCAGCTATCCTGGAGCAATCCATACAACACTATGTAATAATGACGCTTCGCCAAACCCATTAGGCCTATTTCAACAACTTGCCATTAACATAATTCTTCAATCCCTAGGCCCTACAGACCCCTCAAGTCCCCACTATATACCCTTAAACCTCACTCGGTTGATTTAACCCATAGCAACATTGAAGCACCGCATATACAAAGCCCCGCTAATGAGGAGGTGTTTACTACGAAGGCAACGAGTGTTTGATACACCCTCCATCCTCAGGCAGAGCCACGCCATTGCCGGATTCTGTTCGCCCATCATTTATACCAATCAGGGCTCAGGCACAGTCATTCACGCTTGACCGCCTGTGTGTAAATCCGACAATGATGGCAAAGGCAGCGTTATCACACCTTGTAGTTTGAAGCTGCCACCCCCTGCCTCCTACCCTAGTGATTTTCCCGTTCCTTCAAGAATATCTCCCTCAAAATCACCAAAGGAATAGCCTCGTCCCGTTTCAGCTACGTCGCAAAACAGGACCGCTACCACCAATGGTCTTTTCTATGGCGCTGCCAGGAAGCCTTCTTTCCTAGAAGGCGTCGAGCAAGGACGAAATGAATGGGATGGAAGCGAAAGAACAAATTAAGCCTTACTCAATACTTTGGTTGAGCCTCTGTGTGCGGCTGCTTCGCCTGGTTGCACTTCCCTAATGATAGGTACGACATCGAGTCATCGTGCCAGCAATGGTTGCCACAACTCCAACAAACTTCGCACCGTCGCAGAACATCCTGGTATAGATTTTTCGCACGTTCCTTCTGTTCTCGCGAAACCGTGCTAAAGAAGTAAGCAACTGTACTGCAGCGAAAAAATCGATTTGTCTTCGGCGAACGTATTTTGAATGCGATGCGAACAAAGCGCCCGGGAGCGTCTGAGAGCGAGATAAATGAACCATCCGGGATCGTCTTCTCTTTTTGCATTTCAAGGTCGCCCCTGTTTTGCGCTTGACGGCGGTGAAGGGGGTATAGATAGAGACAATTTGCCGAGAGTCAAAGGTCAATATTTTTGTGGTAGTAAGATAGTTGCTGAAAACTCCAGATAAAGCGTGGTCGTAATTTACAAAGATGCTGAATCGGGGTATCTTGAGGGTTTTGTGCAAACCCCGTGTTTCAGGCGCAAATATTGCAAACAAATAGGTACAGCATGACAGCACACAACCGGCAAGTATCTGCTAAAAGACACATGCCTCTATCTGAACCGCCTGCCTATGTAGCGTTTGTCGTTGATGGACGTGACAAAAACAAGGTCCTGCGCAGTCACGACAACAGCGGCTGATACTGTCGAAGAAACTACCGTAGCTCACGCCATCCCTACTGCACAAGACACAATCACCATAATCAGACTGTCGGACAGCTTGTTGAATATATCTACAAGGCCACATTTCCAAAATGGCACTTCATCTTCCTTAAGCAAAGCCGAACATTCCTGAAGTTTACATAGCCTGGCTGTCAATAAACATATTCGTTGAAGGCAATGATACGATTCTTGCCCTTTCCCGCACTTGTGTACGCAGGGCCGTTTCTGGGGCAGTCATGACACCTCCCATCTAATTCTGAACCTGTTCAGCGCTACATGGTCATCTTGGCGGACTACCGACACAAACAGCAAAAGTTTCGCAATTCACACCACCCACTGACAAGAGATGAAACTGCCACCTTCAGACGCCTCCAGAAAAGACCCCACACTCCTCCATGCCATCTATCCATCGGTCTATCACGCTATTTGTAACTACCCTCCAACACCTGGCACCCTACACCCACAGGTGTAGGAGGGCCAGAAAACACCTGATCAGCAACCTGGTTTGATTCTGTTCTGGTGAAAATGGCCCGCGCAGCCACACGCAGCCACGGGATCCCGGACAAGGAATCCCCTCCAAGGGCCAGCTTTGCCCTGACCACAGCACGTGTTGTACTTATTAAAACTTTTAGGCATTCATTCATTCCTCTGTTTCAACCTGGTTACTTTTTAGAAAAAACAGTAAATTTAGTCTTAAAAAGAGCTTATCCTACAGTCAAAATCAGTACGGCCTAGTTCGGAAGAAAAACGCCCTGCAAAGTACTACTGTAGGGCGAGATCCACAAGTGAAAATTGTATTTTCTCTCAAATAACGGCATTGAGGCCTAGTCAGCAATACACGCCAGCACGGTGTAATCTTAGAGCATACGCGCAACGGTTCGCTATCTCTGCATTCAAACGCATTTAGCAAATCACACAATAAATCATTTTTCAGGCTCCTAGATTTACAGGCTCTGCTTCTGCTTATCGTTTTTTATACGAACTTCGGATATGTAATACAGAGATAAAATGCCAACTCGTGCATCACTTTTTCATGTGCGACAGTATATTCGTGCAGGTCTCAAGGAAAAGTGGTGTTTCAAACAGTTCAGTTTCTTATGAAGGGGGGACACAGAGTCTCTGCCTGTTTTGTGTGCACATTTCAATGTCTCCGAAAACCTCCGTTCGACGCACAGAAAAAAAAATCGTTTCAGAAGTACTCTAAAAAGTTACGATTCTGCCTAAGTCATCCTTATTTTTTAAAATCTGCCAGATTTTCCTACCGTTAACAAGTTCAAACGTGGCTCCTGCATCGTCAGGATAAGGGAATCTGCAAATTTGTCAGTAATTATCGCACCTATGACCCTTGCACCTCAAGCAATGAATCGTGAGGTGTAAGTGTCAGGCTTTAATGTATGAGCGTATTTATTATAGCCAGATGACGGAACGAGGCATACTCAATCTTTGTTCGAAAGCTGAGTGACCGAGTAAACACAATCAGCTCCACATAACATACCAGATTCGTGCTGCTGCTGGCGCTAATAGGATACGACTGTGCCACAATACAGTCGCCACAGGTAGATTCGCAGTCCCATATGTCACAAGGGCTTTGTGGGCATTTTGTTGGCCCCGTATGTCTCTTTGAAGCGAATCCATAAAAAGTGAACAATTGCAACTGTGAACACCACTATCTCCAGAGACACTTGGAAACCGGGTAGAGGGACCCACAGCTTCTTTCGAAATGCGGCGGCGCTAGCAAGCTGTCAGCCACACTGCTAGTCGCAACGCTGCCGACGAGCCGCTTGCGATTTTCGGCGTATACGTTATGACATAAAACAAACTGATGTTGATTCCGCATACGGCAGGTGCCAACGCGAACCGCCCTTTGAGAACGGGAAGCCACGTTTGTCACATCGTTGGATGTTTCTTGAGTACTAAATCCTACGAGTCGCAGAGCTTGAGAGGACGCCTTGATTTTAAACGCGCCGCGAAATGCCAAATCGTCCTCATTCAAAAAGAAGCAGCGTTCTCGCTTGCGAGGCAGATGACAGGGGTTTTGGTAGAGGCACGATTACTTCGACGAGCCCTGGTCAATACCATTGCCCTCACGCGTTAGAAAAGTCATTCTGACAATGTGCCACCAAATTGATAGTTATCACTTTTTTTTTGACGCTAAATGGGGGAACTATGGCTCAAAATTGCTTTTTTTTTCGGGAACTTCAAATTCCGGCAGGGCATAGGTGTTTGAGGCCATGCAAGTCCTAAAACATTCTTTCGGAAAACAGTCGCACAAGCATTCGTTTTCACATTTTCTTCTGCGTACTAGACAGGGAGCCTAAATCTCTAGTGCATATAGTGCATGCAGAAAATAAATTGTCTCTCGACGATATCACTCTGAACGAATAAAAAGGCAGCGCTACAGTTGCACCACCACTGCTCTCACGCACACCGTTTTTTCACATTCGTCATAAAAGCTCGTGTTCTATAGAGCCGCTGAATGCTTTAGGCAGGCATTCTTTGCTCAGTTCCAGAGAGACAGGAATAATACAGTGCATTGAAAGGGTGTTGCTGTTTTTTACATGATCGACGTATGGTATGAAAAACTTGATAACGTTCTCCTGGTTCCTCTAGCGTTGCGAATCGGCACCCAGAGAAAACATGCAGAAAAAAAGACGGAGTTACAACACAAAGAGACAAGCGTAATATAAATGGGAGAATTGATGCTGGTGCCGCTAACGCCCCCGCTGTGCCCGGAAACGTTTGTGTTCGAGTGCCGAGTCCTAAAATTGTTCTCGACGTTGCCGAAAGAGGGCGCGATCTTTGTGGAGGACAGAAAGCAAATTCGCAGCGCAGAACCAGAAGTAGACGAATTGGTGACAAGGGTAAAATTCGAAGACGAAAAGTATAACTGAGCGAACTCAGTACGCGTCATAAAAAACAGCATATTTAACTTATTATCTATAATGGCATAAATCACAACCAACCTATTCACATTGCTAATGTTTGTAGTGAATACTTTTCCTTCTGTTATACCCACACCCATGCGAATATAAATGTGGGTCATAACAGCCACTGTGCTAGCCAGTCATTTCTTCTTTCACAATTTACATCCAACAAAATTTTTTCCCACGCTTTCTTCTCCCTAAAATGGAAGTGCTGGCGTGGATAGCGTTTTTATACGTGGTTTAAAATTAGTTTCTCATCTCATTTTCGACACGATCAGTAACCGAAACAATCTTCAAAACTAGTGTTTTTCCTTCCCTAAAAAAAGCACAGGTCATACCCAACTTTAAAAAAAATAGTGCCAATCCACCCAGTGAATGTGGTTGGAAAGCAAAACTGTATACAGTACCCACAACCATTACGCATGCGACATCACTTAAATTCACTCCCGTCGCTCTACAAATAGTAAAACCAGAGAGAAGTAAAGAAGTAAAATGCACTTAACCACACCCTCTATTACTCCAAAGAAATACTCTTTGTAAGGTTAAATTAATGCATGATGCATGGATGGTGGTTGGTTGAGTTCTACTGGTGTTGCACATGATTTGGAAACTCTTTTTTAATAAAATTAAAGGAAGCTCAAACCCGGTGTTAGACGATCTCACTTCTCCGTCTGTGCCGTCACGGATGGAGGCGACGAGATCGGCGGCAGAGACGGAGGAGGAGGAGCAGGACGAGGAAATACTTAGGTTTCGGAACGGCCCAGAGTGTAGCTTAGGGGAGTGGTTCCTTGTTCACTGTAGCCCATATTCTGTCAGCACCACCTGTGGTCTGTCCAACATCTGAACCTGGGTAGGCTGAGTGGGGCTGCACTGCAGCATCTCCCATTGCTCTTGTTCGGTAGTTGACGGAAAGAGAAGAGGGTGCTCAGGGCTCAAGTCGCACGCCCCGATTATGTGGCGGAGTGTTCCCACCACTACATTCAGCGTCATAGCGATTCTGGTGCATTAAGTGACGACGCGTCGGGTGTGGGAAGGAGCCGGATTGTAATGGTAGCTTGTTGTTCTATGGAAACGTCAGGCTAAGGCGAAGGTAGGGTCTGTCTCAGAAGGCGATAATGTTGGGTTATGACCCTGAACGAGACAAGCGGGTGACTGTCCTCGTGCAGCTCCATAGCACGGGGGGGGGGTAAAAATGCAGGCTTGGTTTGCGTATTCTTCGTTGCCCTCGATGGAAGCGTGAGCGGGTGTCCAGATGAGCTGAATGGAACCATTCGGGGAGTGGTTTTTTAGCCCAAGCAGTGTAGATCGGGACGCAAACCCGACTGGTAATTCGGGTAGGCTTGTTGGGAATCGGTGACTACCTTACGAACCCCTGGTTGAGTGAGAGCCAAGGCGATGGCTGCCTCTTCTGCTGCCGTCATATCTTCGGTCTTGAGTGAAGCACAAGCAAGGAGGTTGGTTCTGGAGGTAGCCACGATGATGGCGTACTGCTGCCCTCGATGTTGGGAGGCATCTGTGTAGATAACTGCAGGATCCCCAACGAGGGTGGTGTTGAGCGCTTGAGCCAGTGCTCGTCGGCGACCCTCGTCAAGTGAGGGGTTCATAAATGTACGCAAAGGACGCATCTTTAGTTCTTGTCACCAAAACTCCAGAAGTACCTCAAGTGGAGTGACATTCTTTGCTGTCCAGCCAATCTGGAGAAGGATACGGCGATCCGCCGCAGTTCTGCTCGTTCAGAGCTTCTGGATAGAAAGATGACCCTCTATCAGCTCTTCCACCGTGCTGTCGAGCCCCGTGCTAAGCATCCTTTCTGTGGACGCACTCATGGGAAGACCAATGGCTTGCTCAACCGCCTTTCTAATGATTATATAAAGCGTCTTTACGTCCTCCTTGCCGAGAATAAGAGAGGGGGTTGACGTAAGTGATTCTCGAAATGGCAAAAGTTCAAATTAATCGAAAAGTATCGGATTCCTTGAGGCCTCGCTTCTTGGGGGCAACTCGCCTGATCATGTGTATGATTTTATTGATGCTTTATTTGAGGCGCTGCAAGGATACGTCACTCTTGGTGTTTGCCTTAAGATGTAGGCCCAGAATCTTGATGCTGGGGCTTGGAGTGATCGCCTGGCCACCAAGGAGTATTTTTATGTGTTCTTTGAGGTGTCGTTTGGCGTGAGGGCGGGCGACAAGGACCTTAGAGTTTTACGTAAATACTGTAAGCCACAGGCTACAGCACATTGGCAGTACTAGAGTGAGATACCATGCGTTGGTGTAAGCTTCCTTTAATCGCTATCGTGTGGTATTCAGCGAAAATGCAGGGGTTAAACCGCAGATGTGCTTGGTGAGTGCACCACTTGTCTGTCCCGTTTCCGCGTGGGCTCGTAGCTCATTCGGTGAGACAACGGGCTTTGGCTTTGTTACTCTATTAGTTCCAGGGTCGATTCCTGGCGGTGCCAGTGAATTATTTTATTTGTTGCGGAAGTTTTCTGTTGACACCAATGGTAGCGAAAGAACTCTTGGGGGGTAGAGGTAAAAAGCTTTGCTTTAAAAAAGGCGACTGGTTGTAATTTGTAATTATCAGCCCCATTCCATTCCTCCCTCTATTAGCAACTAATTGAGCCTTTTTATTTGCAAAATGCCGTAATAGCTATTTACGTAAATTCAATCTCCTGAAGTAATAGCTAGTTTGCTGTCCGATCGGGGCGTTTCTACTAACCGGTATGGGCCAGTGGGTATTACAAAAGGGGTGCGTACCTCTACAGACGCACATACTCGCACTGTGGCATTGGCCAAACAAGGAATCTACCACGAAAAGCTTTGCTTTCAACCATCGTCGTCATTAGACGGAGGGATGGATGATTTTCACTCTCCGATATGAACGAGAGTCATCAACATCCTTATCCTTAGACTCCTCCTAATATTGGGCGGGAAAGCTGTATGGGGATCCAGTAGAGATCTAGGATACCTTCATTCTTGTCCTTTTATGCTCCATTTATGCTTCCAACACTGCGCCTGTCATGTCGTGCAGAATGCACCCGTAGGGCTAGTACTTTTCCATGCTTTTCCAGGCACGTTTATTACAGTGTAGTGCTGTTTTATTGCAAAAAGGAGAATATTTGACGCACCTCTATTGCGACATGATTTATGCCCTTTCTGACCTTTACACTGACACCCGGAAGGCACGCTGTGTGCTTGAGTAAGAAATCGGCCTACAATTTTGCACATTATCGGTGCGCGGTTTCATCCCCAACGAATGTTTTGCCAACATTCATCTCGGCAGGACATCGTCCCTGAAGAATTTACTCAGGATTGCGTGTCGTGCGCCTGTGAGCAAGCTTTTTGGTAAAGCGGAGTGACGGAACGTTACAGAAGACGCCCTCCGACGAAATAAAGAATACAGTATACCTCGACAGCATACCTCTAAAGAACCCCCCCCCCCCCATCCACAGCAATGCCTCAAAGATAAAAAAAAAGTTGTCCTATTGAGATTTCCTGTTGCTTTTGCCTGTCATCATTGCACAAAGTTCACAACGGGTGACGTAAATAGATTACGCAGCAGTCGTTCAATGCCGGCTGTCAGGAGACTAAGAAAAAGGCCTGCCTTTTTGTACCTTCCTAGTGCACGGAGAGTAACCGCCTGAGTTTGCAGCGAGTGGGCCTGGTCAGCGTGTATTAACCCGCCTACTATTTCACAAGGCATTCTATATATACAGCGCCCACCTATGTGAAGACTAGGGCCATTCGAGCTCAACTTTGCAGCTTCTTAAGGCACTGGTTTGCAGGTGTCCCCCTTCATGACGTATGTTTCAGCATCGCCCAATAAGACGCACAGATTTTACAGCTACTGCCCCGCTCGTATGAAGCGCCCCCCAAAGCCTTTTGTGCTCAACGCAACGGACCGCCGCTTAGACCACGTGTGTCGCATTCGAGAGTGGGCACGTGATAGGCCTACGTAGAGCGGTTCCCGCGAAACTCTTTGTTCCATCGGACCGGGCAGTCTACTCACGTGGCAGGTCCGGTTCCCCAGCGTCACGACCTCCTTGGCAGGGAAAAGTGTATTTCCTGGCGGTCCTTTCCTATTATCTTCCGATTATTCACGGTGCCCATGGTAAGAATACGAACTGATGTAGGCGAAGTAGTTTGTCTCTATTCACGCAGAGACTTTGTGGGTTTTCTGTAGGCCATGCCCACACGGTATACCGCTTCTGTCATTTCGCCTCGTTCGTAACCTCATTGGTAACAATATGAGCATAATTGTCTCAAGCGAAGGAAAAAAGGATGTTATAACTTGGTGGTCAAAACATTCGTTGAAATTTCTTTGAAGGCGAAGATGTCTCGAGCAATGGCAGTGTTTTCTCATTTACGCTGCTTTGAGACTTCACTAACTTTTACAACCGTCTTCTTGATTTGCTCTAGCTACCCGCCGCGGTGGCTCAGTGGCTAAGGCGCTGCGCTGCTGAGCACGAGGTCGCGGGTTCGATTCCCGGCCGCGGCGGCCGCTTTTCTGATGGAGGCGAAAAGCAAAAACGCCCGTGTGTACGAGATTTCGGCGCACGATAAAGATCCCCAGGTGGTCAAAATAATCCGGAGCCCTCCACTACGGCGCGCCTCATCGCCTGCGTTGCGTCGGCGCGTTAAACCCCACAATCAATCAATTTGCTCTAGCTGCAACTCCTACCGCTCTGTCAGGAGTTAAGCCACATTGTTTAGTACAAAGAAAACCTCAGTCATCTTTGAAGCAAAGTACCCGTACGCAACCCACAGTAGCACAGTTTTTATTTAGGGTCTACACGCTGAATTGGTTGTTTCGACTTCAAATGAAAAGCAACCCTTTCAAAGAGGTTTCTTCCATAGGGAAATAAAAACGAACATAAAACAAAACACTTAACCTCACACGCCACGAAGTAGTAGCAAAAACAAAAGACAACAACAATACGGGAGTGTCTAAATAAAGGCCGCACGAGCCTAAAAACGCAGCGAAATTGAAGAAACTCCTATTTTAATCGTCGTGGGGTGAACACGAACGGAAGGAAAGAGTTGGATGGCTTCGAAGGGGAGAGAGGAGAAGGATCCAAGTGGAAGGGCAGGCAGTAGGTTGTCCCTTCAATACAAAATTTCCACGGAATAGAGCGGTCACATGTCCAATTGTTTTTTAATTCCTAAATCCCAAGCTGCCATTCGCCCTATAACTTGCCCTTAGTGAGTTTAAAAACTAACAAATGTGAATACCGCTCACATTTTTTTGTTTTCAGGAGGGAAACAACTATAACAACACTGCCCACGACGAAATGTGCAATATGTGCAATGAGAAATACAAGCTTTGTCACGGACGCAGCAGGTATTTTTTTGTATTTAGAAAGGACCGAAGCACGTAAATATTCCCTGGGTCCAGCCTCAAACAGTGTATAAAAATGTTGAAAGTAAAACCCATTTTACTTTTTATTCACTTTTAACTCCGGTTATCGCCGTGCAATCTTTGTCTTAGTTTATGTCCGTTTAACGTGACTGACAGGCGCAGCGGACGTGGTATGCTGCGTTTAACTGTGCTGCGAGCGGGCTTCTGTGCAGAATTCGCTATAGAGACGACGCTGGCTCGGATGGAGCACCGCCAAATGGAGTACAGGGTATTACGACGATAATTAGAACACTAATTTTAAAGACTATAGTCTTTCTTGGGCTACTTAAACCCCGAAATTTTCGTCTGTCTGCCTGTCTGTCTGTCTGCCTGTGACTCGATTCAGCCACACGACCAAAGTTTTTTTTATTGCCTGCTTGGCGACAACACAAAGCGCATTGCCCAGTACACAAATTAGTAGCTCCACCCACCAATCGGCTGAAGGGAGTGGCTTAAAACATCTTAAACTGCGCTAGAACATCCAGAATGGGTAACCACTCAGGTTCTTCCGGCATGACTCTATACACTTCTCTTATATAAGCAACGCTCTCAATGAAGTACTCTCGCACTGTGCGAGCATCCTCTTCGGCATTTTGAACCACCAGAATGCAGACTAAGTGCCATGAACATATCATAGGGCACGCCTCCATCATTATTTACGAGAAAAAAGAGAATGTCATAAGACGTTAATGGTATGTCTTTTTTTAAGGTTCGTTGGAGGATGTCCCAGCGGAGCACCGCATCCCACCAGTCCAGAAATATGAGCTCAATTGTTTCCAGCTTTTAACATAATCGACAGTTAGTGTCCATGGGTGTACATAAGTCCTTTTTCCTGCAGCCAGGGTTTTACCGGTACCACCCGGCCAAAGAAATATAGAAAATCGTCTTATATACTGACAGCCAAATGCAAACGTCTAAGCCCGGTTTATTTGTTCATATTTGTCAACTTTGTTGAACAAGAACAAGACATTGCGCAAATGTAAGACAGGAAATTAGTACACAACAGATATTTACAGTGTTCTTTTATTAAAAATTCATGGATGCTTGGTTTTCGATAGCAAATGATATTCTACATCTACTGCAGAAACCGTCGCCTGCTGTTGCCCGCGCCACCTCCTGGTGGCATATGAAAAAATAACGCGGCAACAGCAACGAAAGGTTCCACTAGCTAGGTTCCACGTTCTGCTGGAACAGGCACGCACGCGGTTCGATAAACCTTGAAGTCGGCCGCCTCGATTCTCGCGCGTCTCCGCCGTACTCGCTGGCATCGAGGAAGCCTGTAGCAGTGGAACGCGGTAAATTCAAATCGCCTTGAGCGGGCTTGGGATGAGCGCGACGACACAAACAGCATAAGAGGTGAGCGAAAAAGCAAAGGGGGGCATTTCCTTGGCGAATCTACAAAGACTATCGTCTTTTGACGACATTTGAGAGCAGATACGCGGCCTTTTTTTTTCCTGAGCGAACCTCTGCTTGGTCTGCGCTCGAACTTTACACGAAGGTCGCAGTATGTGGTCTATTTTGTTTGACACCGGGAACAACGACGGTACTTGCGTGTTTATTCTGAAAATAAATAAAAACGATTTTCACCTATGGGAAAAATGGCGGCCGATTTCACGTGCGAGCCGGTGCAAGCTGATTTTAGAACGACGGCGCCACGTGGGGTATGCACAGCGAAACGGATGATGTGGATTCACAGTCCTTCAACGGCAGGAGGAAGCCAAATGGGGTAGCACGCGATCAGAAAATAGGAAAGCAGCTTTTCTGGTTGCCTGCTACCTCATTTGGCTCCTTCCACGGTAGGACAGAACCAAATAAGATAGCAGGCGATCAGAAAATGTGAAAGCAGTTGAGAAAAAAAAACTACTTTTATTGACAATGATGAACCGTGGAAACATTATATTGTGGTTAGTATCGGCTGTTATGCAACTATTTGTGATCATCGTAAACTAGGGACGAAATACATTTTCTGATTGTCCGCTACCTCATTTTGTTCCTTTCTACCGTCAATCCCAATCGTCCGTTTCGCTCTGCATACCCCAGGTTGCACCGTTGCTGTGACATCAGCTTGCACAGGCTCGCACGTACAAACCGGCCGCCATTTTCCCATAGGCGAAAATTGTTTTTATTTCATTTTCAGAATAAGTTGGTTTAATAAACACGCGTGTTTTCGTTTTCGAAAATGCGCGTGTGTTCGAGATTTCGGCGCAGTTCAAACATCCTCAGGTGGTCAAAATTATTCCCGAGCCCTCCACTACGGGGCGTATAATCGCATGTATAGCGTCCGCGCTTCACAACCTCACATTCAATCAAAACACCTTAATTTCTAGCGGTAACTGGTTTAAAAATAAAGCCTTTGCACGTACCCATGCCAGTACAGAAAAATACACACACACACACACGGTGGCACATGCAGACGCACACACGGGCACACACGTATATACGTATACACGCTCATGTTTCACACGTGCGCTGTGCTTTATAAGATTTTTCTGACTAGTCGTTTTGTTCATCTTTTTCACTTTTTTGTGTTCGGCCATTTTTTCAGAACCTGCAAGTACTTTTGTTCAGTGAATACGAATAAGTATGAAGAATGTACTGATCAAATAAGTTTTTGTCGACAGTTCAACCATAAACGATTCCGCTTTCAAATTTCCATCCAATTCTCATTCCGCCCCGATAAGGTCGTCAACTTTGATATCGCCATTATTACGCTCGTTTGAATTACAATTGCGAAGCGCCCGTAGCAATCGCTTTCGTATACCGAGTATTGAGACACCCCAAATGCCACCTTTTCGAGGAAAAGACAGCCCCGTTTCGCGTATTGCTGAAGCGTGGTTAGCAATTTGCGGATATTCAGTCGAGCGATCACCCCTCCCGTCGTGGAGAAGCGGGGCTATCAAATGTTGGAAAGTTTCCATTTCACGACACTGGCGTACAGTGAATTGCTCAAGCGTTACGCGGTACCGCTTTTGAATACGTATTCAGAGTGGCGGTAGCGATGGAATAATTTTATTCTATGACCTCGAAGTTTACAGGTCCAGCTATACCAGACGCCCAAATTAAGAGCTGTGGTCACCCACTTACGTGCAAAGACAGCCGAAGCGAAATTTTGGCGAATAGATGACTTAAATCGCCCTCTTTGTAACGTCGCCAGCAGATGCCTGACCTGCCAAGCTGACCAGTTCGGTGGGCTTCAAGACAGTGTGAGACCGAAACAAAAAATTGGTTATCGCTATATTGTTAGCAATTATTATAACACAAATGGAGTTTTTATACGTACGAAGTAGCCGTTTATGGCAGATATAGGAGCTAACCCAGCCTGCTATCTTGAGCCAAAGGCACGGGTGTGGGTATTTAGGCAAATCAGTGGGGGATGGCGATACCGCTACAGGTCACGATAGTGGTGATTGTGGCGGTAGAATTAGACGCACGTTCGTTGTTCGCATAGGGGAAATAGTTATCTTTTTAGTCTACGGAACTACCATGAAGATCGCGCAAGAATTGCCAACTTCATTGCGCTTGCTGCTTATAAAAATGTACAGCATAAGTGAAATTTAAAAACTCAACACAGACCCGGCGAACAACACTGTATTTGGCCGTGCTGTACGCCGTTGCGTCGAGTCAGACTTGGGCCAAGACAAAGCTAGCCCTGTTCTGAGCCCGCCAGTACCTCCCATGTGAAACTGTTTGGTGCGCGCTTTTACACCCAAACGCATCTTAGACCACGCACAATAACATTCATTGCAGCTAGCAAATATAGCTTCAATGTGGCTCGAAGGCAGCCCTTTAAGTCGAAATGGGACCGCGTGAGATCCCAATTCATTCCGCGCTTCTGTTCGATTTGCTCAGTCGTTGACCCGAAACCTACATCGCCGCACCCGCTTAATTGCTTCGAAGGGGACCGAAGATCTAGATGGCTGGAATTCGAGAATCTACCCCATTAACGGTAAACCGACCTAAATGTGTGCTGGTGGTGATCTGATTGCAGTGATTAGAGAATCTCTGAAGACATGCGTTTGAGCCTCCTAGGCCTCTCCGAAGGGTCTCGGAAACAGCATTAATTAAGCGTGTGAAGAAGTCAGTTAACGTATAAGGAAGAGGGGAACGTTCTAGGGTATTTCAATGGCAGTTCATCTGTGTAATCGTCATCTGTCCTAGACGGTGAGATAATACACAGTACTGCGTTTAAAATCGTTTCGAGTTCAAGCCACCATCAGCTTCGTATTTATTTAATGGCAATCACATCAAACAGTTGTACCTTTGAGATAAGCAGCAAACAAGTCTAACAGTGAGTTTTGTCAAATATCCAAAAGTCATCGTTTTGTACGCAGCACCAAGTTGTCCGTTAGAACCAAGACAGTAGGCGCATAATTTTTAGCAATAATGAAGAACGCTGTTGAGCGGCTGCACCGTGCACAGTGAAGGAGATGCAGTTTGATCGCCGCGAGTAGGAATTTCGTCAAAACCGCAGTGATAGAAATAGCTCAGGCAATCCGTAAATGACATCAGAAACAATTTTCTACCGTCGATACAGCAGCGGTGCCTAGAAACAGGGGATGCCTAACCGGATACATACAATTTAGCTCCGGCTGTTCAAATACTTAAAAAGGTTCTATTCCAACGCCTTGCGACCGCATTAATTCCGAACATATCTGCATTTTACTGTAAATAAAGTTACTGATATTCTTTATACAGCAGGACTACACATTTGGGGAACGGGTAAAGGCGTGCGAGGATGGATTTTTTGTGGTATAACCGCACATGGCGTCGTCAAGCTCTCGAACAAACTGATGGTCAAGGAACACACTTCGTATTTTGTGTTGGTGTTTCTGGCAGCTGAGTTATTTTTATATGATACCACTACGAATGACATTTCGCAACTAAATGTTCTCGAACTGCGTTTAACACGCTCTTTTGGTTTAGCATCATGCATTGTCAGCTGTTGGGGACATGGTTCCACTGTAAGCAGCCCATTAAGGTATTTATCCTAAAAAATACATTACGTGGAGCACTCGTTCACAGAACCATCTTTATCTCCCGACATTTCACTGGAGATTTACGTTTTGGGTTGTCATTAAAGGTACATCCAAAAAAATGACAGAAAGGGGGCCGCCATAGACGCATAAAAACGCGTAACTGGTGCTACTTGAAGTCCAAAAGTACGAACAACAGTGAGTGCCGAACTTACCTCTCGGATAGCGAGAAATATGTTGCTGTATATCTTTTTTCATCGCATGGGTCTTGAGTAAGTTAGTAGAGTAAGCCAAACCACCTTTGGAACAAGAAAGGCCTGCTTCGACATATGTGCCCGGGTACCTTTGTCAATGCCGATACATTGCAGCGTAGCTTCATCATCGTTTCAGAGGCAGCCGCCATCACGGGACGCTTTGCCATCGACTCATTTTCTTTCAACTAGACCTTCATAATCCTGGACAAGTGGTGACAAGCCGAAAAGTTGAAGAACATTGCTAATGGAGTCCTCAAACAGTCCACCACAAGCAGTTCACAGTAGGGTAGTATGCACAAATGAAGAGAAAGTTTTTTACTCATATGTAAAATATATAACGAACTCACAGTCCGCTACCAGAAGTATGTAGCTAAGATGCAGGTCACGTTTTCTTTAAGCACAGAAAGTGAACCTAAGGGGATGCCCTTCCACTAGGTATGTTTTGAACGTATCAAAACGCACATTCCCGCTCCGGAAGAAGAGTTCGCGTAAAAGCCTTTCAGAAAAGAATATTGTAATGCTATTCGAACGACTATTTTTTTTAAACCCCTTCGTGCCTTTCCCATCACTAAGATTGTTACGTTTGAACTAACTACTGTTTTTTTTTTGTTACTTTTTGTGTGGTCTTTGCGTGTTCAGCTTTATTTCTGGAAATAGTTGTGGTGTTACTTTTCTCAATCTTTCACCTACGTTTTTTGCACTATGAACTAATGACAGTTTAGCACTATGACTAATGACATTTATTTATATTTACTAATGACAGTAGTAGTAGTAGTAGTAGTAGTAGTAGCAATACAGTCGTAACACAGACCTGTTCTGCGCCGTTAACTGCGACCTATCGATTGCCCTGGTCGCTTTTCTGAAGAATGACGAGTTTCGGATGGTCAACCTATTATTCCGCGACTTGCGATGACTTTTTGATTGGTCCTCACACAAGAATTCTGTGCCGCAACGCTCTTTCTGTTCTAGAAGAAGGGTTGCCATGGTGTTATTTCCCTTGATTTTTACCGCCGTTCTCTTGTCATAACCACGAGACACGGACGGCAGCTCTGGACAGAGAGCAGTGTTATGATGAAGATATATTTTTGATAAGGCTGTCATTGTCCAAAATATTTCTACACGTACACACTCTTATAGCAAAAACAAGTACATCGCTTTCATTTCGTTTTCGATGAAACGATGCAGTGGGCTATGCAAAGAGAAACCCCAGACTAAAAAGGCAGCTGGAAGTGTAAATATCGTACAAATTACAGCACGGCAGTTCTTCTACTTGATTGTCCTAATGTTTGTACCAAAATACCAAATACTGTAAGTGGCATACAACATATGCCGGGTCGGCATGGCCCTTAAACCACATTCTTCTATGGGCTCCAGTGCCAGTTGGCATGTTGGTATGTTGTGCCAAACACGTTCCTTCTCTGCACCAAAATATAAAGTTTCTAACATATACGGCCCTTTCCAGCTGAACCTAATGGTATTGTTTCCTTGTATGTGGTACCACAACCCCTGCAAATTTAGGTAAAACCTGAAGACTAAAAAGAAGGCCGCTAGGGAAATGCGAAATGTTGAGTATACCGAGCACACACGCCCCAAGTTATAGATGCCAAACATCGTTCCTGAACATAAATTGAATAGTTGAGAATTACTACCGTGATGAGAACTATATATTAAAAACAACGACCTATACTTTTCGCAGGTCGCTGGTTTTAACAACCCGTCCCTGTGCTTACAATACTCGTTTCACGCACACGTGTACTATTCCGCACACACGCCACAATTACGATAGACAAATGGTTAAATATGTCCCACGGGCTGCACTAAATTCCTTACAAGTTTGACAACCTCAAATTTATTATGAAGTCCTGTTCATTATGATTGCTAGAGACCGTTAGATTTTTTTGTTGGTGTTCGCGTTACCGTGTCAATGGTTGTTTTGTTGGAATGTACCTCTGCCTGTTTATTTCAACGTACAGTAATCCCTCCTTATAACGAAGTCAGCGGGACGGCCAAAAATTGTTATAAGCAGTGTTTCGATATACGCGACAACTCGAGAAAACCTACAGCATTTGAGCTTTAACTGCGCCACAGCTGTGGGGAATCAAAACGCAATGTATTCACTGAAACAAATCTTCATTCAGGTGCAAAAAAGGCAGGTAGCTTTGGCTGTTCCATGTTCTTGCTGGGCGCGAGCCACCCCTGCTACGATTTGGCGAAGCATTGCATGACGCTTCGGTCGCCGCACATAAAAGTGACATTGGCAGTGGCCACTTTTATAGCGGGAGTGCGGGCGTCAGGGAACGGTACGAGAGTTTCGCGCTGGAAAGCGCTGCGAACTCAGTGGCTCGAGTGGGAGGTTGTTGTGTTTGTTGAGGTAAAAAAACGATTAACCGCTCATTGTGGGTACACAGCGAAATCATGAAAACTGACGGGTTTTGCACTAGGGGCTT
Source organism: Haemaphysalis longicornis (assembly GCA_013339765.2). Taxonomy (NCBI): domain Eukaryota; kingdom Metazoa; phylum Arthropoda; class Arachnida; order Ixodida; family Ixodidae; genus Haemaphysalis; species Haemaphysalis longicornis. The sequence goes on along the minus strand of CM023455.1, from coordinate 130,860,510 downwards.
TGCATGATGACTGGGCAATTTTTTTTCCGAGCTGTGCAGCCGTAAAGTTGGCAACACAAGAGTTTTTTTTTTTTTTTTTTTGTGCCGTGTTGTCGACGAAACTGCTGAATCTATGGAAGGAGTGTTGGTGTTAGCGCAAAATCTCATCCACGCCATTGACCAACGTGTAAGAGCAAAACTCAATGGCCCTGCCACACATTTGGATTGTTTTCTCTAAAGTCGGATGGGGCGAATCGAGCATGAGAGGCTCGAGAAAATCGCAGGGGAAACACCAGCTTGCGTTGACCCGCCATATTGACAGCCTGACTCGCCGCTGAGTCACCGCTGCTCCGCGACGCCTCCGCTAGCCATTTCACCCTAAGCGGGTCAACCTCTTCGTTCGCTTCGAGTAATGTGGCCTTAAATTCACGTGTTTGGGCTGGGACCAGAAGCGATTTCGAAAAAAGCGATATTTCGAGTAAAGTGATTTCGTTATAACGAGGGATACTGTATATATATAGGTAAGTGTGCCAAAACATTGCTTTTGTGTCGAACGTAATTATGCCTCATTAATTCGATTTATGCATTCGTCGTAAGTTTGTCAGAAAATTGCTTCTAATCGAACGTGATTATGCCTGTTTAGTTCAACGTATAATAATGTTTAGATGCGCGGGAAAAGCACATTTGCAAAAAAACATGTTTCATCTTTTTCGAATTGGTCTGCAAATTGTTTTCGTACATGCATATGAATGTACACTTCAACATTCCTACAGCGAATGCTGTCTTTTGTCTTCTTCGAATCACTCTGCAAAATTGTTTTATTACATGCACTTGGCGGGAATCGGCGGGCATTTTTTATCCACTTTCGTGTAGACAAAATGCCCGCTGATGACCAGACCTACCTTTGGCGATGTGGTCATCACGCCAGACGGGTATTCTGGAGGTTGCGTCTTCCGATCCCACCCAGCGGGCATTTTTCTCCCCTTTCTTTCTGTCTTTAAAAATCTGCGTCTGTTTCAATGATAAGAAACAACCTATCGCGTTCGTTTCAACAATATAAAATCTAGTTATCCTAGTACCAGGGTGTAATTTGCACCAACGGCGAGCGGAAGAAGCGGCACATGGGTTCCGCGTCTCTTACGTGCAGACAAGATTATAGTCGAGCGGGCGCATCTCGATTTCACTTACGCCATCCGCTCCGCAGTTATCCAGCCATGGCTTCATCACGTTTTCCTACTCTGCAGGAGCTTCAGGTTAACGAATTTTTATTTGTGTTTGATGTCTAGCCATTTGCTTTGCAGACAAATCGACTTTTTAGAATTTGTCGGGTCTCCTCGGAGCAGAAAATGACCAGTATCGACAGGAGCACTGTCTTTTTTTCCAAACAGTAAAAGTACATTGGAGCATTTCCGAAAACGAGGAATAATAGTATCTGGCGCAGACGCCCCCCGGACAACCAGCGGTGTAAGTTGCGTTGAGTTCGGTGTACTGTGAGTACCTCAAGATGGCGCCCCCTTCGTGCAACGTTTCGTCTTCCAAGTACCTAGCAGATGCAGGTACTCCGGCATTATAGGCTCCACATTGATGAGGGAGTGTTTGGCAAGGTAGAGCTCACAATTTATTCCTTAATTCCCTGTCCTCTATTTGCGTGTGGCTACAAATAAAAGTGTAGCGTTCTCCAAAACTGAACAGCACAGCTGCAGCGAAATTCTCACTGGTAAAGGAATAGGAACTGGTGCAAAGTGATAAATTTTCTCCTTTTGGTATACAAAACTATTCACATCAACTTCCTGTTCGTAACGCACCGCTTTTGGTGTATGTTCACTATATTGCATAGGTTACGATTAGCAAAGCCATATGTCCGTGGCATAAATGACTTTAAAATACAAGAAAAAGAGTTGACTTTTTTTTCTTTAAAACAGTTTTGATACCGCCGCCAAAACGTGGAGTTCAAACTGTAGCATTGGGAGGCCATAGTTTCCGGGGCAGTTCTTTGGGCGCTGCTGTTCGCTTCGAAACGAGGAAGGTTATAAATTATGCTGAAACCTGATGTTCCCCACATCGCTTGCAATGCATCCGTTTAAGCTAAAAATGCAAGTAGCAACACACGCCTGCTATAAAAATAGGCTTGTCCCCCCGAGGTTCAAAAATACGCCTGCATTAGGGAAACGACTCAATTAAATAATTAAGAAACGACAGCGCAGTTCGGACTGCAACACATTATTGTGCAATTTTCACAATCCTTCTTGAACACAAGCGAGGGTTTAGGAGGTGAATCAACCGCTCTAAGATTAACATGGCCTTTCTGCAAATAGGGTCCTTGATGGAACAGTTTAGGGGAAATCTCCAGGATGCGAAAAGTTTCCGCAAGGTAAATTTATGCAAGGTAAAACTGCACATCAGCATGACACACCTGATTCGACGCCACACGGGTACAATGGAAAGCTATACAGCTTGATCAGAAAAGTTGCAGTTGAAAAAGACGTTCGCTGACGATTCCGATACTCCGTAATTCCAAATTTGTGTGCAGGTCCAATTGCAGTCTTCTTTGAGAAGGCGCATACCTGCTGCGTCTCACGAAGGGTTCACCACATGGCCGAACGCACGAAGGCATGCGATATACTCTGACGTTGTCTCGTAGCGCGTCGCTCTCGGAGACAATGTCTCGCGCCTTTCGCATTGCTTTCACCCTCCGCTTTCACGCTCGCTCTATCTTCGGGGGCCTCTTTGATCTCTGGGTCATCGCGTAGCGCGTCGCCGCCGAAAAGATTGTCTCGCGCCGTCTCGCCATACCCCGCTTCCCCCTAAACTTTCGCCATACTTCACTTCTCTTTCCTGCTAGTCTCCCGTTTACCTTCGGTGTCCGCTCCGTTCGCTCGGTTACAACTGCGGATGACGGCGCCATGTAACCACAGGAACGGGCGCTTAAGTGCTTCGCACTAAACTTTGTCCTGGTGACAGCGAAGTTTCCGGAGAAGATGTTTATAGTTTTGTAGCTGCTACATATCAATTATATGTGAATTTTTGCTCGCCAAATCCTGCATTCGCACGTATTCACCGTTACGCACAACAGTTCACCAGTGAACAGAACTTAAGCGTGAGATTGAAGGAATTCTCGCGCGGCGAAAAGTAAACCTGTACGGTGGAACGTCGAAATTTTGATTTTTAATGTGTAAAATTCGTGGACTAGTAAACCTAATTTTGGAAAATTTTGGACAAACTTTCATTTGCTCTATTCATCTTCCGAAAACCACCCATGATATCTGTAACCGTTTCCTAACAGCACTTGATGACGATGCTTCTATAGGCCAAACTTTACTATTCTACAAGCACTCGACTCATGGCAGGTTTCGTACATGTCCGGATGGCTCAGCGCGAACGTAGCACATGACACATTTCAGCAAAACAGGAGTACAAGCCACGCCTCAAAGCTGTGATTTCTAAAAGAACGGATTGGGCTTTTTACTGCAAAAAGTCGAGAAGAATTGGTCGCGAGCTCTCAAGATCTTAATGACCCATTGAGCAGTTACATCACACGTATAGCTGCAGATAGATGAAGTGGAAAAAGAAAGTATGAATATTCTAACAAGGTCTCGACTGCCTCGCTAATCCAGCCCTCACATTGAAGAACCTCGAAAAAAAATGCACTGTGTGGATTCAAAGCAGCGCCACAAAGAAGAGGTTTAAAAGCACCCCATAGCAAAAGATACGCAAAAGAAACCCGCGCTTTCGCGAACGGTGCCAGACAGATCAAAAGAAAACGGATCCGCCAACAGTTGCGTTCGTATGGTTTCACTGAAAAGGTAGGCGAAGCAATAAGGTGGGTTGGCTGGTTCCTGGAATTGTCGAACGTATTTAGAAACAGCCCTGTACGAACTGCTCTAAAGGTAAAGAAAACAATGCACGAGCGGTTAAACGTGACCACCGCTTGTCCTGTGCATTTTCCGCCGTAAGCCTAGATACGAAACTCTTTTTACAACAGTGAGAGTAAAGCTCGCGGGACTCCGGTCTGACAAACGTACTACCAGGCACCCTCGGAAAAATAATGTGCCTTCGTCCTTCCTGCCTGAACGCGAGTAGGCGGAAGCTCGAAAGTGACGGTAAAAACGAAGCGAAACTGAACTTAAATATGAAAAACGATGAGTGAACAAGGATTGATTTCTTAAAAGCAGGCTTCTAGCGCCCCAAAGGGTTTTACCTATGGGAAGAGCAAAACCAGCTGAGCACAACCCTTAAAGCCACGTTTTACTCTAAAATAGGGTTGTCTCTCAAAAGCCAGGCTGAATGCCAAGGACCGGCATCCCAGGTTCCACCGACGGCCACCCATAGCTTAAGGACCAAAAGTGGACGTGTTCAATCCAGCATTAGAAGCATGTCATGTGTTTTTTAATGATTTTTGTAGTCCTCACAATTTGACAGCTTTGTGTTCGTATCTTCGACTTATTTCACATGCCCTTATGGCAAGCTTCTAAAGCCACGACGTATATTGAAGCAAAAAGAAACCACCGAAAAATAAAACCAGACGACAACCCCAAGCGGAAGCTCTCCTTCATACCAGACGTTCGCTTAATCTTGACGGAGCAACTGGATCTTCCGCAAGAAACTGCCAGGCGAGCCCTTACCTCATTCCCTCCCATTCTTCTTCCACCGTTTCCGGTACGGTGCCTTCCCCGCACTTCTGAATGTTTGAACAGCGGCTGTTCATCCGTCAATGCTTCCTTAGTCCAGGCCGCAAAATGAGCCTTCTTCGCCCTAAACCTCCTCGCCGTTGGCCAAGGACGAGATTACCGTCGCCGCCAACAACGTTTGGCCTAGCCTTTGATGAATGGAATCTCGTTAAAACGGAGCTACTTCCGACCGCGCCCATCCACTTACCCATCTCCCTGCCGGTCCCGTGTTTTTCTCGCTTATTCTTTCTGGCTTCCGGCAGCTCGGTTCTACATCGCCAGAAATACTCAATGCCCTATGTTTGCAGTTACTTGTACGCAGTCTATCTGATCTTGCTTCAGAATGGTGTTTGAGGGCTCCATTAGATGCGATTTTGTGGTCTGAAATTTTATTCCTCTCTCTTTTGTGCGGCGAGAGATTAAGGGGGTGCATTTTACGCGGATTCGCCTCCTTTATTGCGGTGTACTTTTGTTGTATCCATGGTGGTTCTACAATTTCACTCGTAATTTCTTTTTGGATCTGCACGTGAAAACAAAAGCTTTAAAGGCGGAAAGAAAGGTAAAAAGAGATGCGCACCCAGTCTAACACCCCAAAAATTGCTGCTTGGTGGTTGGAGATTTCGTCATTGTGGATAGTGATGAACCAGCGGGAAGAACCCAAGTGAAAAAAAGCACTTTACGCTCTACCACGCAGTTACCGCGAAAGGTTTCCACTTTTTGCTGTCACTATAGTTATAACCCTGCTGAAAACTGAGCAACAAAAAAATTTGCAGTGGCTTAGCTCGGCTATGCCAGGATATACGTAGCGTGAGCTAAGGTTCAGCTGGTTATTTTTAGGTTTCCTGGTTGTCTAGGATTACCTGATTATTATGCTTACTGCTGCTAATATGATTTTCAATCCAAAACAATCCAATCCAATTGAATACAATCCAATTCAATCTAATTTAATTCAATCCAATTCAGTCTAGTTCAGTAAAGTCCAGTCCAGTCTATTCCAGTAGCGGTGGCAGCGGCTCCGGCGCGCCAGCTATGCGCCGTGAGACGGCACTCCTCCTCGTGCAAGCGCACCACGCCTCTCCGAGCCACGCGAAACTGATCAAACTCGGCCAGTGTAGCTCACGCTATAAAATGGAATGGACTCCTGTGACAGTTTTTTCAGTGATTGCATAAAATATACTTAACTGAATAGTTCTGCTAGTTACCAACATGTGACTCACGATGTTACTCTCGTGTAGGTCGTTAATACATCAATGACCCACCGATAAGTGACTAAAGGCGATTTCGCATTTCTGTTACGTTGCCACCAGACCGAATCCAATTGGAATTCTGATTGTTGGGTTTAACGCGCCGACGCAACGCAGGCGATGAGGCGCGCCGCAGTGGAGGGCTCCGGATTAATTTGGACCGCCTGAGGATCTTTAACGTACGCCGAAATCTCGTACACACGGGCGTATTTACTTTCCGCCTCCATCAGAAAAGCGGCCGCCGCGGCCGAGAATCGAAGCCGCGACTTCGTGCTCAGCAGCGCAACGCCTTAGCCACTCAGCCACCGCGGCGGGTCCCAATGGAATCCGAAGTCTCGTATGTTCTGTGTTTAGTTATGCTTCCTCCTGCTCTAGCCAAGTATTTGCGCTTTCCTCAGGTCCTAAACTGCATTGAAAAATGGACAAATCAGGCCTCATGGTGATGAAATAGACATTTTACAGATAATTTTCTTTGGTTTCTTTTCTTATTATTTTACGATGCTCTTTTTTTACTAGACGTTATTGCATCTCTAACTTTGTTGCGGAAAATAATTTCCTCTGACCCGCGCAAGTCCTCGAGGAAAGCAGAATGGCAACCATAAAAGAGAAAGAAGCCCATGCCCTTATTTGTTTGGATGGTCTTCAAAAGTGGTGCCACTTTTTCAAATGGTTTGCTGAGGAACTGATTTTTTTTTTCCGGGTTGCAGAAAAGAAAACAACCACAGCAACATCCACAATCTGCTCTCGACCGCCCTGTCGTAACCATAACTGACTGCTTGCGACTTCTCAAGTCAGTGCTATTATTTCTTCCTCTTCCCTCCTTTTTTCCTTTCCCATTATGCCTGCTCAAGCCTCCCCAGTTCCTTTTTTTATTTCTTCGAATGTAAGAATTGATCCGCTGAACCGTTGCACATTCCCATATATCTTTTTCTTTTTTATGAATACCTTCCAGTTTTATTTGGAACATTTCATGCATTTTCTTGGACTGCTCGTATTTCTTATCATTTTTTCCCAAGCTTTTTTCGCCACACTTCTTTTAGATAAGTGCACGCATTCCGCCTTCTATACCGTTTTTATCGTTTGCTTTCAAGAGACGCACCTCCATTTTATTGTCCAAATTTGTACTTTTATAAATCACATAACAAGCGCTGTGTTCTGAATTTTTTGTGAGTGCACCAAATACAAATGATACTCTAACATTCCTGTCGTGTTCCATTTTTTTTCTTTTCACCCTTTCCTGTCCCCTCTGCGCGCTCTTCTTAATTTCGCGTTACGTTCCGCCTGCGTCCTATCACACATTTTTGGTCTTCTGCCACTTTCGCATTGCTCCTGCAGCATTGCTGCCAGTTTTATAGTGGATGCCTTGTCAATAGCTATTTTTAAAAATTCCGCCTCATCCTTTAAGATTGTTCGGCAATCTTGTTTTCTTTTTTGGGGCAGTTCTTTTTGCAAGAAGACTCCAGAACAAAAAGCGGTTGTGAGCGCTCCTGCACACCAGAGGCTGCTGAATAGTCGACCAAACCGGGACTCCTAAAAGTGGTTTCCGTATCTCCCAGTATAACAGACCTCCTCGACTGCTGTTCTCATTCCTTGGCAGTTCCACCTTCAATCCAGATATCTTGCCCATGCACAAGAAACAACTTGTCCAGTCACGTTATATGTCTCGTTTTCTGTGTGTGCTTCTTGTTGGTGCCCTATTTCCACAACCAAAAGTCTCCTTTTCAGGCTTTCCTTGAAACTATTGCGTCTTGCTCGGTCTCTAACGTTTTATCTTTGCTATGGCGTTTAAAATAAATTAAAACGGAGAATTCTGTGCGAATAAGGTTGCCATTCCACATCGTTGTTTCATGTTTAGTGTGTGCAGATTCACACCAAGCAGCTAGCTTCCGTTATTTCGAAATGATTGTCGCTTCGTTATTAACCCCCGCCCCAGCAACTTTGTACGAAATTCAGCTACATTTTTTATATTTTGTTCATTGCTACATTGAGCGAATTGGGTGTTGAGACGTATTGCCGTACGAAGTTTACGTTTGACGAATTAAAATACCGCTTTGCGTGTTATTCACAAGGAGTAGTTACATTAAATTTATGAAGTTTGCAGTTTGGACCCGCACATTACGCTATAAGCAATCGCTGTGGTAAAGGGCAAAGCAGTTTCTGAAACTATATGTATGATAAGAGGTAAAGTGTACAGTTTAAACCGTTAAACCACAGACGACATTTTTTTGTCATTGTCATAGTTGTTCGTGTCCTGAGACATGCACCTAATTTTTTTCATGAAAGGCTCCCAGAAGAAGAGTTGCCTCTGTAAACTGAAAATATTTAGAAGTAAAGGTTAGAATATGTCAAAATGTATACCGTTTTTGTTAGAGGGATGCCACCGACAAATATTTCATTCAAAATGTTCTGTTGTAAGTTTCCTCTTGCACGTTAATTCAAGTGCATGCTACTCAGTTCATTGCCTCCCGAAATCACGATCAATCCCCTGCTTTTCTTTATTTTCGCTAAGCGTAAAAAGGCACTCTATGTCCGCATCAAAATTTATTACGTGGGAATCGATTTCAATAAAAGTGATTTCAAAATTTAGATTTCGAATAAAACGTCCACTCCTCTACGCTTCTACTAATATGTCCGGTGGTCACACCTCCAAATCTGAGTGTGGCCTCAGAGTCATGGGTGTCGAAACGGACTTTGGAAGAACGGATGTACTTTTATGAACCGGTCAGGAGCGTTTAGCCATGCGCTGACCCAACCTCATCAGGGAAACCGATAGGGCTACGGTCACCGCACAGCTGTGATTGCGTATGCAGGGGACTGCCCCTAATAACGTTCCTCGTGCCCTTGCGAAATTTGTTCGGTTGCGTAGGTTTTATAAGCCACCGATTTTCTGGGCCTGAGGACCTCTAATAATCACGGAGTAAATTCACTACAATTTATTTTACTATCACGACAGAGTGCTTAGCTTAGGTGAACGTTTAACGACCCAACCAATATTCAGGAATGCGATTTCAACTCCAGCACCACGTTGGTTGACCTTAGCAGTTTTCTTATTACAAATCTGTCCGCTCATCTCCTTTAACCCCCGCGAACAAATAAAACAAATGATTTGGAATTTTTAAAACACATAGCTCATTACGCACTATATTCAGTATACCACTCATAACGTCAATGCTTCTATGTAGCTCAACAAAAGTCATAGCGCTTCACAGCTAGGTTGACGAATACATAATGGAGAGCTGTAGTTTCAGATCATGCTCGCATTACTTGGCTTACAGCTAGGAGACGTTGCCAACGCTTTTGATGAATGTGTGTCAATAAGTCCTAAACACAGCAGCCACAACGACATCTTTCTGAACGATGCCTCCGCACGTAATCGTCGCCCTCATTGTGGCCCATCTGCTTGTTGACGACACTATATAAACGTTTGCAACATGTTTGTTGTCCTGAAAACGTTTTTTTTCGAGCGCGGCCAAGTTACGCACGCTGAAAGCTAGACGTGACATCATGTGGTTGCAGCAGTGGTTCAACATGATGTGGGTGGAAGGGAAACCATCACGTATACTACCAGGATTATACGCGGGGCTTCGTTGTGGGTGCCACGCAGCGCTGTCGCCGAGTTCTCTAACCACTCATTGAGCAAATTGTTGCCAAAGCACCAGAGGCCACGTCTACGAACCCAACCACCTTTAGCCTTCGCCTTCAAGGTACTAAGGAACACGCAAGTTTTTAAACTTCATTTTTAAGTTCACATTTTTAAATCCAACCACCTATTGTGTGCCATGAGTATGCACCCTTGTCTCTACGGTTGTTATGGACAGCAATGCACAGACAAGCCCCTTTTTTCGTACATTTTTTTTCAGTTGTCCTTTAATGTGCTTCAACTATTTTTGTTTAGTTCCGTTCATTAAACCATCCGTGCAGACGATTAAACCAGCGAAGAGGCTTTTATAAGACGTACAGAAGCAGCAGCGTGTCTCCTTACTGAACTGTCTTTTGGTCAGTTGCATTTTTTTTCCTCCTTTAAATTCATCTTTTCATCTCCTTATCGCATCTAGCATTTCTCTCTAATGAACCGCGACTCACCTGATCAGCTTTTAGGAGTATTTTGTTCTCTGGGATCTCACTTCTTCATTACAGAGATTCGGGGAGGGACGGACACGTCTTTGAAATTGTGCTTGACGTATGAATGGAGGGGGGGTACGGCGGTAGCAGCGTCTTGTTATTTTCTTAGGGAAGACGACTACGCTTTTCGTTTGTACACCTGGTTGTAGCCTCTCCCCCTGGCTGACATCCGACCGTAGGGCTTGTACATAAGAGTTCAAGCACTCAAACACTTTAGAGCGAAACTAGGAGCCTGCTTTGACACAAAAAACTTATTACACTTTCTTGCAGTTGTAATAAGGTTTATAAAAGAGGCAGGAGAGGACGCGTTTAATGATAAAGGCGAGTTTACCCAAGCCTTCCCTCCAGCATGCCACGCCATATGAGAGGAGAAACTATAAATGTTTACGTATTGAACAACTTTTCCGGGAGCTTAAAAATCACACGAGGTTATCAGTCGAATAAAACAAATTTTACAATTTCCTCGGGCAAAGAGTGATCCCTAATGAGGAAAACTTTTTTTTTGTTTGTACTTCTTGGTATTATATGCATTTGGTCTCTTTGTTCCCTTCTTTAGCGTCGTTTGCTTCTATGAAAACTTATAGAGTGGCAAACAGTTTGAGCGTCCGTCACACATAAAATTTTGTAGAAAGAAATAAGGCGATTATTTTTGGAAGCGCTCTTTAAAGCTATGATGAATTCGCAACAACTAAAGGTTAACAGTTTGATTTTTTTTTTGCAATAAACTTTTCGCATTAAAGGGAGATACCAGCCTACTTAACACGGCAGGCTATCTATCAAAAAATGCTCTGTAAACAAGTGCTTTTAAAAAGTTAAATTACCCACAATAACACCAGAGAAATGTTTTTGCCAGCGCTACGCCGAAAGGTAAAAACGCTCCAGGGAAGCATTTAAACACAGAAAGGTTTTAGTTTTCGTATACATAAAATATGGCTTGGGCTTTCGGCTCTAATGGCCAAGACGTGTTTTCTGTGTACTTAAAAATAAGTAGAATAAACAAAACACATGAACGGTTGTCTTGGTACTAAAATACAGCGGGAACGGGAAAATTAAGTTTGACAATTCTTACCGTGAGTGCGAGATTCGATATTTGCCTTCACTGCTCGAGACGTGTGAACAACTTGTTCTTGCGGTTGGACTGTACGATATAAATTTTTAGATGGCGTAAAATAACGAAATGCGATGCTTGCTGTTTGAACAAGATTACGCAAGCCTACCGCTTTACATCAAAGCTGTATACCTCTACCCCAACGGTTTCATCGCCTTGGGCAAAAATGATCTCCGAGGGCAAAAAATTGGTCGCCATTACGCCCTGCCAAAGTGGATGTCCAGCAAAGCTGTTGTAAACCACTACTACAAATGGTGATGGAGGAGGTTATGAAATGTTTCTCGTGTCTGGGCGGGCAAGTCGGTTGCGCTCGGCTAGTGTCACTACATAAGGGTACAGAGTATCCGCACACTTTTTTCCTGTTTTTCCGTACCGCCACCATAATCATTGGTTAGTTCGCCTTACGTGACATTTGTGTACACTGCGACGGTTCATGGGCGCCACCACTTTGTTGCTTATATGTTTTTGTCGGTCAACTCTGGTACGCTTAACTGGTACGCCCTGCTCTTCGGCCGTGCCCAACTGACGTCTTTCCGAAATCGAATCAAAGATAACGCGTGTAACAGCATTTCAGCAGCAGAAGTGGCTCGGCTTCTCTTGCGGCAAATGCAGGGTCCTGCCTAGCCGGACACATGGGCTCGGCGTCTTGGGCAAGAAACTGCTCGATTTAGTGACACTAGTCCGGCCTAGCCTTCAAGGATAATCTGCAAACATAAACTTTACCAGGAACACATAGTGGGGGGGGTCCCATTGTTCACAGGCGCATTATCATCCATAATGCAGTCAAGATGCTTGTTTTGCGGTTTTCTTAAACGAGTTCTGATCTATATGCTGCATGCCGAATTCAGTTTAACGCATGCGCTCGGCGTCTTAGGGCTTGGCACCTAGGCGTTTTTGCCCAAGAAGGATCCTTTTCGCCCACGTCGATGAAACGGTTGGGAGGTAGAAGTATACAGCTTTGCTGTAAAACGCCAAAGCGCCAAAGTCGTAAGACGCGAGAGCGCATGCGTCAGCCTAATCAGGCATACAGCACAGAGCTCCGAATTTGTTTAAGGAAACCACAAAACAAACATCAAAAGCGCATTATGGATGATAAGGCGGCTGTGAACAATGGGGACCCCTCCCCCGATGTGTTCTGGTAAAGATTATCTTTGTAGATTATCTTTGAAGGCTAGCCAGGACTGGTAAGAGCAGTTTCGCCCAAGACTTCGAGCGTATTCGGAGGCTAGGTGGACCACAGTCCTTCAATGCTTTTCTGGTCTGAAACATCGCCGTCACGATGGGAGGCTACGCTGCCGCGCCGCGGCGCTTATCAGCAGTGCGCTTTCGCTTTACGTGTCTGGGCTGAAATGTACTTATCATTTGTAAAAGATACCGCCTTAAGCAGTGCGCTTTCGCTTTCGTGTCATGGGCCCTGAAAGTACTTACATTTTGTGAGTCGGCGGCACACCGATGCAAACGGGCCCTCATGCTGCTTCTGCGTTCTTGCCGGCCGGCTGGTACAGAGCATCGGCGGCCACCCGTCGATCTGCGTGGCGCCCCTCGCAGTGACCAGAGCCTTTGTCCCCGTACGAACTTGGCCGGGTTTCTGGTAGGATGACAGGATTTAGGACACAGGATTTTCCGCATCTTTCGGCACATTTATGCTGTGGAAGTTCTGCTAAACGCGTTATCTTTGATGCGCATTCGAAACAACGTCAGTCGCGCGCCTGCCGCAGAGCAGGAAGGACAAGACAAGCGTACCAGAGTTTACCGACTAAAATGCATAAAACACAAATGGCGTCACTCATGACCCGGCACAGTGTAAACAAATCTACCGTAATGCGAACTGACCAATGACCAACAGAAGAAAAGGGTGCCGATACACTGTACCCTTCTTTTCTGACAGTAGCCAGCCTAGCGCAAGCGACAAGCCCACCGAGACGACGAGAAACATTTCATACGCTCCTCAATCACCATCTGTAGTGGTTTACGACAGCTTTTCTGGACATCGACTTTGGCGGGGCGGGATGGCGATCAATTGTTTCTTCTAGAACGTTTCCGTGCATGAACTACAACATTAAAACGCCGATAAGTGCCGTAAACTAAGGTTGAACTCGAACGAACAATAAAATTTTGGGGGATTTGCTGCTAACCCTAGAAGTTTGATCAGAATTCAATGCATAAATTTAGTTATCACCGCAGTATATATTATGTGTAGTATGCCGTATATGAATGCAGTATAAGCGGTTATATGCAGAATAAGAATGCGAGAATGATACTTCTGAAGAAGGGGCCATATAGTCATAAAAGTGATATTTACTATTTTTCTGATTTAAGAAGCCCCTATCTGGAAAACACCTTCGCTGATTTCCGCTGCTTTCAAAAGGGTACGATACCATACTTATATGCTTTTAATACTGCTACTCTCGAGAAATGGGAGATAGCACTGCTCAGGATAGCAAGGAAACAGCCTACACCCAATGATTTTAAATTGCCATCTATAAAAGGCAGTCGGGGTGTAATCCTCCAACTACTATGCAGACTCTTAAAATTAACTACTATTAGTACTGCCACTATTTCTACTACTACTACAACTGCCCAGGTATTACAACTACAACCAAAACTGACTTCTCTAACCATTGCACAACGTTATCACACAGTATAAAAGGTCCCTGTATTCAGAGGAAACAAGCTTTCCAGATTCTCGAGAAGAAACATTTGTCTAAAAATGCTGATACATAGCCAAATCTGCAGTTTGGGAGGATTACTGCTGAGACATTCCCCGGAAACCACTCGCCAAGAAACTTCCCATCGACCCCGTGCCGAACAAATTAGCCGCTTCCCACAGCTACGCTTTCGGGACGATCGTCAAGTGAGCGAAATACGCGCATGGACTCACACTGCAATTAGAGAAATTATGTTCAGCAGAATATTCCTTCCAGTTTATTGCAGCGTATAATATAAACTCTTCACCTCTCTCCGTATTACGGCGTGGCTAATTGAAGCCATTCCATCTCGCCGGTGGCTTACACGTGCCCCAGCACCTACTAACACTTACACAACTGGTGTCAACCTCGCCTTTGCTTAACATCCAGCTTGCCTATCAATCCCCGATGAATGTAGGTCCTCAGCCGAGCAAAACACGTTCATGCTTCATTTGGAATTGCGAAAACTCCGCTAAAAATATAATTATTCCGTAAAGCTCACCAGAGCAAAACACGTTAAGGGTGCACCATCTCCAAAATCTTGAATTCACAGCGCAAATAAGAAACCAGGTTGATAAGGACTCCCTATCGTCCTTGTTTCTTGTTTGCGCTGTGAATTCAAGATTATGGAACCCCAACTCGCCCAAGCATCAACTTTAACCATCTCCAAGTGCGAAAACCCCAATAAAATATAATTACCCAGCAAGCATATATTATTTCGCGACACCATGCCGGCTTGGAGGACAGCAGCCTAGTCACCTCTTTATTATGAATCGTTTGAATCCACATGACTTCTCCTCTAGCTCGCACCGGGCGATCAGACTGCAACGACATAACCGGCCCTACAAGGCTCCTTCGCGGAAAAGGCTTGCTGGCAAACCATACATCATAAAATGGTATTATATTCATTTTTTATGCTTCCCCATGGCATCGAAAAAATACCTACCTGCATCTTCATCCAGCAAGGAAAAAGTATTCAAGCGCTTACTTTGGTTTTCCTTCACACCCCCAAAATTGTTTACGAATCATTTAAGTGTTTTATTGCTTTGTTGAAATCCTGGTAAGGTTTTCTGCTAGGCCAAATACGATGGTCAAAAAACCGAAAAAACGAAGTTTCTTTTTGGGTGCCGCAATAGCCCTAGTCAACAGTAAAAAAAATACCGCATAATTGGAAGAGACTCACGCGATTTTTTAAATAAACAAAAAATGAGGATCCCGCATAGAAGGGGAAAAATTTGGACGAGACACTTTGTTTTTTTCTATTTTGTGTGCTCGGGGAAGCTTCAGATCGATTTATTTTGCTGCGCATTGCATATCGCTGTAACGTTGGGAGCCCCTGCCTTGGTGCTCACAGAACATTATTTTTTGCTTTTTCTGGCTTAGCAACAAAGATTGTGTGACAAAACAAAAACGAGCAGATTCCAAGAACTACCCTCCCTGCACCACTGGCTTACCCCCTGTCATGTTGCGCTGTCAAAAATGATCACCAGCAACATCGCCCAGCTCCGAGACAAACAGCTCCAACATCGCCCAGCTCTGAAACGTTAACCTCATCTGATTGTTTCAGTTGCCCGTGAACTCTTTCTCGACCTTTCTCAATATCCTATTTCGGCTTGAGAAATACTATCCAGACACCCACTCAAGACGATGGTAAAAAAACAACACCTTTCACTTTGATAGGACGGGCCCGGAGCTTATCGTGTCACAGACTGCTGCCTTTCTTACAGCTGCCATTGACTGAAGCGAAGCAATAACCGGGAGACGAACAATATGGAAGAGGCTAGAGTTAACGTTGTTGTCGTCATCTCAAGCTGACTTCACCTCCATGTTCCTCAGAACTGCAACCCATGGTGCAAACACTGGGTTGGAACAGGCAACCAATAGTAGGAATGTAAATACACTGAAAATATTCTAAGACACCAAGCGTGAAGCCATGAACAATGCGACCTAGTATTGAAATAAAGTGGTCTGGTTGTAATAACAATGAATGGTAATTTTTGTAGCCCGAATATGATATCTAAAATTCGTCGTCATAAACAACTTAAACTCGAGGTTTGGGGAACATAATCTATCGCTTGTAACAGAGAAATAGACACTTATTCGCATCCTCTACAGCTGTGTGACGACGCCGTCTCTTAGGAATAAGCAAAACATAGATTTTGGAGCAATTTGTGCTGTGTTTTGTTGTAACACTCCTAACAACATATATTCATATTAGCAGACACCTCAGCTAACATGAACGAAAAATAAAGGTTCTATGCAGAACCCCGCAAAAATAATTGTGAGTTCTTTAGTCATCGTGATAACTAGCTGTCAGGGCTTTTCTGAATAACTACCTTAACTAGAGTAGCGACATTTCGGGTTTAAATAACTTGGCGTTTACATCATTTAAACTAAGCAGTGTCAGCAAACGCTTGCCGAGTAATTCAGAAAAAACTGAACCTAAACATTTTATACACAGACATGTTCTATTGGATATTGAGAAAGGTAAAGGCATCCCTCCCTCTTCCTTAATAATGGCCGGACGTGCAACGAAAACAATCGGGGCAGGCTAAAGTTTCAGAGGGTGGACTAAAAGTAACTTAAACATTAAAATGTGAGTGCCGGGGTCTTTGCCCGCACGCAGAAGTGAAATTCTCAAGGGAAGAAAGATCTGGTCACCATAAGGATGTGCGCGACTACACTACAAAACCTAGAAACGACCTCTACAGCAATCTTCGGTGAAGTGGTATGTCCTCAAGACAACTCAGTTTCGGAATATTAAAGCAACGCCGTAACGACTAAGACGTGTGTGCGGGGGGGGGCGTTGTGTGTGTTTGTGTGTGTGTGTTGCTTTATATAAACCTAGACGGCCCGCCGTCGGCCTCTATCGGTGGGTCTGCGATCCACCTCACCCGCGGTTTCCCGACCCACCGCTTGAACGGACAGTTGTCTCGCAGGGTCGAGTTTCTCTGTCTGCCGCTAGGAGACGGAGAGGGGAGGCAGCCTCCCTCATATGACGTTAAGCTGCCCATTCATTTGCGCGAACCGTAGAACTTGCGTGGCTACATTGCTGTCGTTATGGGCAAGTACCCCTTGACAATCGGGCCGACACAAGAAAACTCCAGCTCCGCTGCTTCAGAGATTTCACACTGGGATTAACCGGGTTTAATTTGTTAAAGTGTCTTAGGAAACGAAACTGAAGATATTCTATGCTGAAATGGCCGTAATGGTACGCGTTTTATCGAGTACTTAAATCACCTACCATGCTGGTCGAGAGGTCGGAAGAGCTGAGACAGCTCGGGAGCATCTCGAATGCCACCTCCAGCGAAGTATAAAGGCTGCCGCTAATGAGCACCGCCGAGGAAGTCGCGACAAGTGAACTTCGACCGCACAGAGTTATCGAAAATCAAGAATCACGTATGCCTGAACGAGCGCTTCAGTACTTACGTAATTGCTGGCGGTAATTGCTTACGGATACACAGCTTCGCTCGTCATTTGCCGTCGGGTAATCGCCTTGGACGCTACATTCAATTTTTGCTGATGCTGCGAAAGGAAGCACTTCGACCTCATCTGAGGAAATGACAGAGCTGACGATTAACTTTGCAGAAGCGGTTAGAAATCATTCATGGCTAAATGTGCTTACGAGTAAGAACATCTTGGAACACCAAAGGGTGTTTTTATATTTTTCTTACCTTCATTTGAATTATGAAGGCTAGCTTCAGATGAAAGAAAATAAGCGCAATCAATGTTTTGTTTTACTACCGATTCTGCTTTATACTCGCACTTATTCATTTCTAAATGTTAATCCTACCATGATACCAAAATAAAGAAGAACTGTCGATGTGCATTGAAGTTGTTGATCGATTCAATCGCTTCCGTCCGAAGGGACATTCCGGGTATTCGTAATTTGTTTACACAGCCTTTAAAATGGACCTATAGTTACATAATAATGCTAATTGAGAGGTAAACCATGTTCAACGTGATTTTGATCCACGTCAAAACTGCGTGGCCAATGTCACAGTGTTATACAATGTCTGAGTTGCCTCTCTGCTATTTACTCTGTGTACATTGGCGTGAAAGACAGTGCGGATTGGGTGATGGAATCAGTTTGCAGTTTTATGCACTGCAACGGAGGAACTCAATATAAAAAATCATCATCATCATCGTCGTCGTCGTCGTCGTCATCAGCAAATGGGTTGTGACCCTGCAGGACGAAGGAGTCTCCCAAAGATCTCCAGTCACGCCTGTCGAGAGCTAACTGAGTCCACCTTTTCCCACAAGATCTTAGAAGCTCATCACTTTATGGATAAGTTATTGCGTTTTTGCATTACCCCTATTAAGTTTACCCCCATCGCGTTTACGGTCTATGCGGAGCCACTCCTCTGAACGGATGGTCCACTTTACCTTCATGCGCACGACCAGACCTTCTTGTTGCCATTTTCGTCACCTATTTGGAGCGCGTTTTAAAAACATCACTTGCCGTAAAATATTGTTTTAACCTCGTCCCGTTTTTCTCGTTAATTAAAGAAAGCCATTTTTGCAAAAGTATAATTCTCCTATCTACGCCTACAGCTGGTTCTCAAATCCACCATTGTCAGTTTGAGCAGCCTTTGTCAGTTTTTTCTGCATTCACATCACTCGAAAGTCGACCGACAACCACGAAAGGTGAAGCACAATTTCAGAACTGAAGCACACGATTTCGACTTTATATTGTCTTCGAAAGTTAGCTGAGGTGTAGCCTATTTTCAATCTATGCTGTTGGGGACTAATTAAACCTCAACCTTGCAGGCTCACCAAAAGACGAAGACTAGGATTTTGTTGCCTCCTGATCTTCATGCTTCTTAGTGTGGCCGTTCTTAGTTTACATCCGGTAAATCTACTGTCCTGAAGTAACAAAGAAAGTTGTGTGAAAAAGCGCTCCGTCCCGTTCTATTTGTTCGTACTGCTGGTCTCCGTTTTTTGTGCCACGTTTCACCATGTTCCTGTCCTCAGGCTCCACGCAAAAGCAACGAATCAAGATAACAGGTAAAATTAAATTATTTTCAAGTTTTCAACAGGCACGATGAAACCTGTGCGGAAGATTTCGGTGGCCACTGACCCTCCAGTCATCCAGAAAAACTAGAGCCCAATTGTAGAGCGGGAGATGGACAGCAACTCTCTAGTGAACCGACGACGTCAGACCCAACAGGCGTCTGACTTTCTGCGCCAGATGGAAGTGAATGTGATACAAAATATTCACAAACACAGAGAGAGAGGGGAGAGAGAGAGAGAGAGAGAGAGAAACGCAAAAACACCCGCGCGCGCAAACACGCACGCACAAATACACACCTACGGAGGCAAAAAAATCACATGACCTAATACTTACCTGTCGAACCTAGGGCTCCAAAAAATTGCACCAACGCCTTTTTTACACCGTGCTTTCTTTAACACGTCCGTTGCAGGAGAAGTTCCCAACATTACGTTTGAACATACTGGGGCCGCTCCACAGAAATCTTCACGGTGTTCTGTAGGAAGCCGTATTAATGGCAGGCTCACAGCAAGTGTTTCAGGTCCCCCAGAACGACAAAGGTTATCCACAGGGGATATAAAGTTAGCCGTAAGTTTAAACTATTGCTTCGAGAAGACAACGCAAATTCTACTGCAAAATAGGATGGCTTCATTACGTTTACATAGGCCGCTCAGATTTCAATTCGCACTCAGCTAGAGTAGATTTTCGGTAGAGATAGGTAGGTTTCTCTTGGTAGGTTTAGAGTGAACGCCCAGAGTTCTTTGCAAGCGCCAAGGCAAGTGCAGATCCTTTTTTTTCGTGAACAACACTTCGTTAACGAACGAGTCAGGAATACCAAAAGCAGGATCCCGGTCGGCTAGGACACTGAGTTAAAAGCCACTGCACGGCAACAACATAATGGCTACCAATTCACACCAGTGGTGCTCATTGATTTCTTAATAAGCTAGCTTCTCATGAGGCATTAACACCAGCAACTGAAGAAATACCCGAGTCTGTGAAGACTTCCCATTGAAATTTGGAGCAGTTTGAATATGTTACATGCCACACAGCGCAGCTTGCCATAACCCCTGATGGCGTTCTGTGGCTAAGCTAACCAGTAATTGTAATACGAGTAGATGGCATGCACATCCCCAAGGCCGGTGATACATCTTTGCCACAGCCGTCACAAAATGTATGTGTACTGTGGTAGGAAGTGCTATTTGATCTAAGCTGAAATTTGTCTTCTGTCTGTCTGTCTGTCTGTCTGTCTGTCTGTCTGTCTGTCTGTCTGTCTGTCTGTCTGTCTGTCTGTCTGTCTGGCTGTCTGTCTGTCTGTCTGTCTGTCTGTCTGGCTGGCTGGCTGGCTGGCTGGCTGGCTGGCTGGCTGGCTGGCTGGCTGGCTGGCTGGCTGGCTAGTTGGCTGGCTGCCTGACTGGCTCCCTGTCGCCGTCCGGCAATCCAACCACTGGTACATGCATCTGTCTTTCCCTCCACCTGCGTTTTTTGTCTGGGTATTTCCCTCCACGTGCGTCTGTCCGCCAAATGGTCTATTTATCTGTCGGTGCGCTTGTCTGTACGTCCGCCCGACCTGTATCTCTGCGTATCTCTCTCTCAACGAGGATCACGACCCGGTGAGAACAAAACTGGCAACTAGACCCATATTTAGCTCATCGTGAGTGGCACGTCATTCCCGTTCTCCCTCACCAAGAAACCTCATAATACGTGTCATATTTATCTTGCTGCTCCTCTAAAACGGAGACAGCCGTGCGCCGACGCAGTAATGCCGGTGTACGTAGGTTCTCTGACAGGTACCTTTGCATTGACGACAGCGTTAAAACTTGGAGAAACAGTGCAGTCGTTCGGTAAAAAATTAAAACCTTGGACTCCTAAATAGTAGACCTTGCACTTTTAACCAGGAAACAGTGAAAAAAATTGTCGCAAAGGCAGCGCGAAAAATAGACCTAACACGGCTTCTTTTGCTTATTCCCAAGACGCTAAGAACGACGCCGGTTACGTCTAGTTAAAATAAGAGAGGCAGGTCGCACAAAATGCTAACTAGCAAGATACTATTCCGTTTTCACCACCATTAGCGCATAAAGCGGCCTCAAGAGGGACGTCAGTTAATCCATCTACAACCTATGTCTGTTACAGCGAGTGTTATTTCGTACCTACGACGTTCCAACTATCGATCAACGCGTTTTCTAATCAGAAATACCTGTCGATATTTGTGAGCCACAGGCAATACGTGCAAAGCCTTAAAACAGATGCAGAAGATGAACTGAGGGCAAAAGCTCTGGACATCACTGACAAACCAAACGACGCTCGAAGTGTGCACAATTTTTTCGCCATGTCATGACGTGGATAAAAATATACAAGGTGAACATACCTAGCTAAATAGTGAATATATTTTTAAAAGCTCCAATTTTATCCTCACTCGCAGTTTCTTTTCAGATTTTGCTGTAACGGTAACTCCATCGACGCCCTAAAAAGCTGTAACCAACAAACAATTATTTTTAATTCTTCCTAGAGGCTCTTTTCCGGCATAATACCGCGGTCGCCTCCTGTTAATAACACAAAAAATAAAACACACCCTGGTTGTTCTAGAGTGTAATAGAGCGTCCCCATGGTTGCGGGCGAAAAGATGACTGGACGTCACCTGCACTCAAGAGAGTTCTATTTTCGGCTAAGCGCGGAAGCAAGGGACCTATTCCGCGAAAATTGAACGCCCCTTTCCCCCTGATATCGATTTAAATTTTGTGAGCCCTAAACCATTGAACAAGGTGTACAACAAATATGGTTCACTAACTTGGTTACCCCCTAAGGGAGGGGAGCACGAGTGTGCCCTCGTTTTTCTGACAGCGTTCCAGGGACATTATAATTGACGTCTGCATGCAGGGGTGAAAAGGAATTCTACCTCAGCAAAAATTTGCACTGTATTAGCCAAAAGTAGTAATATCAGGGAGGCACCTGCATATCGAAAAATCTATCAGACAAGATAAGCAAGAGTTCGCCTTGTTGATTTTTTAATGAAGGCTCTAGGAATAACAGCTTTTGAGGCCGTCGCGAGAAATCATCCAAATATAAACCTTGTTAGCCTCGCTACAAACGCCTTCTGCGTCAATGGGGTCAGTTAAACATATATAAAGTGTAAACATCAACGTATAAAAACGCACCCACAGTACCATAGCGCAAATGGGTGATGTATATCATATGCACAATGGCGATGCTGCTCACGGTTGCAAAGCTAATGAATTGGTTTTTTCTCCCCTTAATTCTGCTTTGTATACTCCGCATACACGCTGCATGTCGGCCACTAGAATACATGTCGTTCTCGTTTTTACAGTAACTAAAGACAACCATCCACAATCCATGGTGTTGATTGCCGAAATAAACGTCAGTAACGAAATTTTGATGTTTCGGCTGCGTCAGCCCTATATACCGCTTCTAGAGAAGATTGAGGTCCCACGGCGCCGTAATACGCTGAAGCAGCCGACCTTCGGTGGTAATTGGACCCGGCAACACTTTTCGAACTTTGTTTCTAAAACGCAAATGCTTTCCAAACGTAGTCAACAAGCGCATTCAAACTTATTACAAGAAACTACAATCCCAGACCGAAATCACTTTACAAAGTTTATCAGATACCCGCATAAATTTTGCGATAAAATTTGCGATAAATTTTGGTCTCAGTATTGTCTGCCCCCTAGGATGACGTGAGTCGGACTATATCGCTTGCAAATTCCCTCGGTAGATCGCTGCAGTTGCCGCAGCGAGCGTACTGGATAGCCACTTTAAGAGGACTCAAAAAACATTTCCCATTGACGATTTTACTTTTCGCGTCTGGAAGCACTGCGAAAGCTAATGTTATCACCTGCACGGAGTGGCGCTGGGTGATTTGCTCGTCACAGCAGATACGCCTTCCGCTTCTGATTTTCCTTTGTGGCTTTCTATTTAAAGGGGCTATCGAATTCGTTAATTGCTGCAACTACAGGTAAGCCAGCCAATAGCCGCTAAGCCACTGTAAGGACAGAATTCCAGCAGTTAAAGAAGGCTGAGACCGTGAAGAGAGAGAAAAACTTTTCGACCAAGTTTCCAAGCTATGTTAATGGCCATCAAAAATTTTTGGCTGAGGGTACTTAGCGACCCCTCAGTTTAACTACAGGATGTGCTGGTTTACTACGTTCAGCAAGCATTTAAAGTTCGTAAAACGTCGACAAAGCGTTGCAGGGTTTCCTTTAACAAAAACTACAACAAAAGCAAGACAAGAACAGGAAGACGCATCTGCTCGACATGCACGTCAGGCTGTGCCACTCTATGCTCATGATAACTATAGCTTGCTCGGTTCTTCCGGGAACGACAAAAAGAGTTAACACTCATCGGCAGTGCTTCAGGCTTTCATTAACATGGTGTTCGTGCGGCGCTTCAAGACTAACCTTCACTATCTCGCCTGCAGTCACTCCGCTTAAAGCTCAGCAAGCACGGCCTGTCTGTATACCCCTTTTCATCCATGTGGTTGCGCTGGACGACTGAGATGCGGAACGACTACGGGATTGCAGTATTCTCTGGAAATGTTTGGTTTTGCTCACCTTGTGTGACGACGTTTTAACATTGGTCGCGCTTAAATATTACAATCGGTAATAATCACCAGCTGAAGATGATGATGATGATAGGCAGAATACATTGTAGTAGAATTCACACCTAATATACGTTTGTGGGTGTAACTTTAAAAAAAAACGCTAAACTACTGTGTACACGCCATTTTAGAAACGTTCTCAACCAGCGAGCGACGAAATATCACAAAATGGTTTATGGTTTTCAGTAGTGATCCCTTCACTCAGGTATGTTGCACAACGTCGCGTGACCGTCGTATATTTTTTCGGCACATACTATGTGATGCACTCAAGATTTTCTAGTGACGCAAAATTACAGCTTTTAACACCAGGTATTTGGGAATATTTTGGTTACTGGGATGTCCGCCTTCCCCAAATTGAGTATCATTACTCGTCAAAACCTTCTCGTCATTGAGAAATTACTGACTCAATGAGCCTTCAAATATTTAACAGCCTCTCCTAGTCAACATCGTGACAGGATAGAGGAAAGAGAAATGCGGCTGCAGAATAAAATTCACGCATCTCCACGAAGTGAATCATGACGACTGGGCGAAGCACTGGGTATCGTTCTTACCGTAAATCCCCCGTGGCATTGCCCACTCGCGCAAGCAAATGAGTGATAACGCGTGTGTACAGCATATACAACTCCAATCCAAACCAAACCAATTCATACAAGTCAATTTAATCCAATCCAATCCAATGCTCCTCGCGCATGCGCAACGCTGTGCACACGGACGCCAACGGACAAGCCACGGACAAAGCAAGGTCCTAATGTGCTTCGCCCCTAATACGGCTGGAGAATAAAGAGAGGCCATCACAGCCCTTCACGCCGCGCGGGTGCGTGATGAACGGTGATTAGTCTTCTGCCTCCGCGGTTGCGTCGACTTCACCGCTGCGAAAGTATCTTAGGTGCTGCCGGACAGAACATCAGGCACTCCCCACACTTTCAAATCTGTTCAAGCCTTTTCGTCGAGTAACGTATAGTCTTTACATGAAGTAAAAGGTATGAATTTTACAGATTTTACACATAGGAAAACACAACTCTGATAAACAGATAAGCGCGTATTTTAGATTGGGAATGTAAAAGCTTCAGATTAGTTCAGCTTTATTTCCTTGAAGTCTCGCGGATGGAAGTATTACATAAGGGGGGAGGGGTCAAAATATATCAGGTGTGAATACGTTAACTATTTGAAAGGTAAGCATTGAGTTGTTCTGAAATTTCCTTCGCCAATGTAAAGATACGACGTCTTGTGGAAGGCCATTCCAGTCATGAGGTGTTCGGGGAAAGAACCAAGCCGCCAAAGTAGTACTATGAATGAAGGGTGGGCGCCAAACTTCAATTCTGGATGAAGTTTTGCGCTACGAGACATGTCCTCCCTTGCCTCCTTTAGCTTTGTGCTTCTGCTCCCTCAGTTCGTTTGCAGTCTTCCGGCGTGATCTAGCGCAAAAAGCGTGAAGAGACCTTCACGTGAACCGCAATCAGTAAACCATTATGCGGTTTTGAGGGATTGTGTGAATCCACCTTGAGTGGCCTGTCGCTTACCACCGGTGTGGATGCAGCGTAGTTGACGCCAGCGTAGGTTAACGAACGTATACCCGGCCCAAATACAGTCTATATTCACGTCTTCCGTCTTAACCTTAGTCAACGCCACCTGCATAGGCACGTAGGTACAATGTTTTCCTCGAAAGCAGCAGCGCCCTTTTCTATATGATGGTTGTCAGGGCGTCATTTACATTGTGGAAGATGCCACGCTCATGACGGCCTCTCGTCGAGCATTCAATTTACGCAAGTATCGGCGCACTGCATGAAATACAAAAAGCTGGGATGATCACCAGTGGAGCACGGGCGCCCACAAAAAGAAGACCTCTAGGGTTACGTGATGATGGGAAAGGCTGAGACTAAGGAATGGCTCAGTGGCGCAGGAAAGAGGTGTTACTTCTTGATATTGAAGCCGTCCAACCAGCCTGTAGATAATAAAAAAGGCCGGGAGGAGCCAACGCATTCCTCACGTTGACTTTCTTTACGCCGTGTCTTACTGTCAGCCTCGTATACCACTGGTTCGGCACGCGGCGACAGTGGGTGCTAACTGGTCCAGAAGTCGCCCCTTCTTTTTTGATTCCCAGCCTTCTCTATTGGCAACTTTAGAAGTTCATATACTGCGCTTACAGCGTCCCCGGTCCCATGCAGGGTACCTATAACTATGACGCGCCAGCCACTTTCTTATGGGAGCCGTAGGGACACCTGGAGAAGTCCCTCAGCGCGCTTCATAACACGGATCAGCGGACAAATTAGGTAGGCGTTCTAGGGGCTTCAGACACGGAGGCACCGTACCCCCACCTTGAGGAGGCGAATTGTTTTGTACAGTTTCAGTGAAGCAACGCTGCCCGGCGGAGAGTACTCAGGCCGGCAGCACGCGGAAAACGCTAGCGAGCGGGCAAGGGTACGAAAACGTAACACGAAAGTGGCTGTATATCGGATCTGATACGGGCGACACTGCCTCGGCAATAATGTCTTAGATGCCCCGTGGGGCGCGAACACTGAGGCAGAGGCCTATGGGCATCGACAGTTCCCCTCATACCTGCAGCTATATGCTCGCATCGCCAAGTCTGCACCTGTCGATGCACCACTTGAAAACCAGCTCGTCGATAGTTCGGTGCCACTGAGCTTTATTCAATGGCGCCGAAATATTTATCTCGGAGAATATCTTGGCTTAGTTGTCTGATTTTAGCGGTCAATTATTGTCGCCATTTTTTAAATTTCTATTTTAGCTCACCGAGACTGTTATTTCGCAAAAACGCATACCTGTAACAGAGAATATGAAGAAAACGTACACGTAGGAAAAAACGTTTCTCAACAGCTAGCACTTGTGCAGTGTTTGTTTTTTGCAGGTTAACATTTTTGAGCGCAAAAGAAAACTTTACACATTTCATCAAACAGACATATATACGGTACAGAACACCTGTTTTTATTTTAAATCTGGGAGCTGCATTCGCTTACGCTAAAAGACATTTACACAACCCAGTTTACTGTATGAAACCTGCGGTGACCAGAAGGTAAACGCCAACCGAAGGAAGTTAAAAAATATTCCTGAGAGTGCTGCCAGAATAAGCGCCTGTAATGAAACCGATTTTCGGGGATCTAGTTAAGCGTGGTCGCGTATACGTCGAAAAATATGAGAAATTGTACTGTACTCGCCGCATAGCTCTCGGTAAGATAGGTACTCATCGTTGCTTGTTGCGTACTTACGCGCCTGCGCGTCCTCATTTGTTTCTTTTATCAATGTCCCCAAACAGTTAAGAGTAACTACAAAGCATAAATATTAATTGAAATATTGACTAGTTTTTTTTGAAGCGAAACCAAAGGTTATTTAGGGTGAGTGTCTTTAAGCAATGAAGAAAATATAGGCTTCGCAACTTTAAGCAACCACCATAGCTTTTCTTTGCTATTTTCTTCACACACATATGCTAATATGACTTTAGCCAACTTTTAGAGGATTACTAAATTTCTTCCACATCAGTAATGGCCTCCGTATCTGTGTCAGCTATTTCAAGCTTTATTGGATGCAAAAAAAGTAAGACAGAATACCCGCTACCCTGGCGGATATGAGCGGATATGCGTTCTTACGTACCATGCAGTAATTTAGGCATTAGCATGAAACGGTGAGTTGCTGACGCGGCGTCTACTTAAAACTACTCTTTTGGTGTATCTTTCGTAATGTATTTGCTCTTTAAAGCCGACGGGCAGTGTTTCAAACTGTTTGTGGCCTAAAGTTTGGCTGAAAGAAAAGCGCTTGTTTGAGACACGCATTTTCAGTAAACCATGTCGACCGGTCTAAACAACGGCGCAGCACCCTGCAGCTTTATTAGAACAATGGAAATGCATTGCTCTGCCTACTCAACATGAATGTTCCTGTGTCATGTTGGATAGTGCTCATAAATCTTCCTTGGTGGAAAAAGTTGACCTTATCCTTATATAAGCGCGCTTTAGAAGCTGGCCTGGGCAATAGGCAGCGCCTATTGCCCAGGGGCCCAAAACAAAGGCTTGCGAAACAGTAGCTACAAAAGCGGCGAATTGAGTTTACATATATTACTTTTGCGTTTGTCTAGTGATGCGTTTAGAATGGCAGAACACTCAAATTTGAGATATCGATTTGACTCTAAACCAACATAAAAAACACAATGCTAAACAAAAACTTCGTGTGAATTGGAACGCAGAAGCATCGAGGAAAAACTCAATCTGCGGCTTCAAACTTGTAGGCGTGAATCTGCGTCGCTCAAATGAAGACACATGAATCTTTGAGCGCTGAGCTTTGCTGAAATCGGCCACAGGCGGGATTATTCGTGAAATTGGCAAGCCCTTATTTGACGTCTCATCTTTCTTCACCACCGTCCCCGGTTTCGGGCTCCGGAGAACTTGTAATCTCGTGGAAGCGCAAGAACTAAAGAAACCAGTGTTGCAATTCCAGACATTGCTCGAGTTGCATTCTCCCGCATCCCAATCGATCACTCCGCCCCTTGACTGTTGCTACTTTTATTCGGGTTATCTAAGGGAATGCATTTGCATGCCCTGTTTTTCCTGAAAGTTGTGTTCTGCTTCTGAACCCCCCAAATTGCATTCTGTTTGCCCACTGCTTGGTCAACAATACTTCCGCACTTCCAATCGAAGACGTTTGTCTCGGGAATTCGCTCTAATGTAAGCTGTTGTG
The DNA here is from genome assembly GCA_013339765.2 of Haemaphysalis longicornis. NCBI lineage: Eukaryota > Metazoa > Arthropoda > Arachnida > Ixodida > Ixodidae > Haemaphysalis > Haemaphysalis longicornis. The sequence continues at coordinate 130,832,421 of CM023455.1, read as the reverse complement.
TATATTTCTCTCTAATTCTCTATAATGTAAGGTTTACGCATTTCGGGAGCCAAGTGTTCCCTACATCATCCAGAAGATGACAAAAGCATAAGCGAGGTAACGCGAAGAACTAACGTGTGTAGTTGCTCTTCTCCGGACGAACCCACCAAACACGTAATCTTCCTGCACTGAAGAACGGATCTTCGTTTACAATTACCTAATCAAAGTCCGGGATAAACAGAATAAACAAGCAAAAGACAGCCTATTCATTTCCTTTCTACTACACAAATGCATTCTGTCCGTTAGTTGTGCAAAGATCCTTATAGAGTGTATACCACCTTTGAAAAGGTCTTGTTTACTCATTCGATGTCATGTTATAGCATAGTATTGGAGACATCTTTTGTAAAAAAATCCTCAAAGCCTTTAGGTCTGCTTACGTGCTTTGAATGCGAAGTCCTGGTGCCTTACTTATTAACAACTCCTTTACAGCTAAATCGTACTTGCTCCTCTTTTTGCGCTTTTCTTCTGTTTTGGGATCAAATTTCCTCAAACGGCTTCTTTCTGCTACACCGTGTTTACGTACATTTCCATCTTTAATTTCTTCGTCTTCCTGGGCAAATTACGTCAGCAAGCAGACTGGCACAGGCCAGATCTTTCTTAAAATCGCGGTTTATATGTTTTACTCACGAGCCATCATGTTCATGTCTTGGGTTCAACTAGTTAGTATTGGATATTTTTCGCTTCGGCTCAGAAAAAGAACGCTGGCAGGGAAGACGAGAACAACATAAACAAAAACGTTCGGGTATTACTCGGGACGAATCATTCTTCATCTCTAGCGTTTGCAATCCACAGTTTTCCGAATGTTTTGAAGCGCACACTTTATCCCCTGACAGCATATCATTCCGGGCCGATTCCCCAAGCCAGCGTGTGCTACAAAAAAAAATTGGACAACGAGGACAACTTTTGTTCTTCCACTGGAAACGTGCTTCGATAGCACAGTCTTCTTTAATAACATGGGAGAACACAACACTACACAGTGAAGCAGAAGAAATAGTACACTAAGATTCGGGCAAGCACAAATATATCAAAATTAAGGACAACGCACACGGCGTTCAAAAAATGAAACCAATCTAGTGGTTCGTCAAAAGAGCCATGTACACTATGTACAAACATCACACTTTCTCGTAAATAGGACTTTGTGAATCTGGGCTGCTCGGCCTGCCTATCACATAATCAACACCGCTGCCGAAGGGTAGCCCACCAGTACAGCCAAATGGCGAAAATCGGATTGAGAACGGCCTGATATCCATATCTTCCTCAGTATTTGCTGCAAAAGGTCCCAGAAAAACACAGCAACCCTGCAGTCTAGAAAACAGTGGTCAATTCCTTCAGGTAGTGAACAGAGACGGCAATCTATACACCAAGCTATGAAAAGAGCACGGTCTTGCATCCAAGATTTTACAGCGAGCTTACCAGTGTGTTATTTAAGGGTCATGTTTTAACACATGGTGGAACACACATTTTACACACTATTTTAGGATTTCCCGGTATCGACACTGGAGCTATGGTACACGTTGTAAAGGGACAGGAAAGAGAGCAGAAACAATGACATCGGAAATAGACTCGCGGGAAAAATTAAGTATATGCTCAAGGCAAAAATAACGTGTAACACACCTTTTTGGGAAAACCCCATCAATTTCGGGCTACTTTCACAGACATCGAAAATGCATAGTTCGAATAGCGTCGGAGTAGCGCTGGTGCAGATCTCAGCGGACTGCGCATGTGTTGTATTTATTGTCTCTTTACGATGTCGGTCATTTTGTTGACCGCAAAAAAACGGTGCTTTCTCGCGAATGGAGCCCTGAAAGTTTTCTCTTTATTATCATATACCAGTACTTCTCGCGCAGTTTATGTTATTCGTACCAGGCTTCGTGTGGTTGACCGTGTCTTCATGTTGTCAGAAAACAGTTTGGTAGTACGGTAATTAATCTACATTTTCTGGTGAGTTAGACACTATAAATTAAAACTTAATTGTTGTGCTCTCTGCACGAGGCTTCACAGCACCTTTTATAATAACAGCTGCCAACTTCAGGGATCCATGGGGGAATATATAGTCGGAATTAGCTATCCTCCTGCTCCGCTTTTTGTTTCTTAGATTTGAAGCTCACTCAAACAAAAAGTCACTTTAAAATGCTGTCGAAATGCTTGGAGCTTATGTGTAGCAAGCTTGTTGAATGGAAACCCCAAGAGCACAGAAGCTAGTTTTTTTGTATTATGCCATCTCTTTTTTACGTGTATGCAAAAAAACTTGCGGCTTCAGGTATCCCATCTACAGCTAAACCGTGCATAAAAGAAACAATGCCACCAGTTGATCGTAAGGCGGAATGACGTGCAAAATTGTGTCCTGGGTAAGTGCACTGGCTAATTGGTTTGCACATAGCCGCCTTTAAACAACTCTACTTTGCTAAACCAAGAATAACCAGGAAAGACAGAGGTGACGCACACCAATTACGGGCATGTGAAATAAAGGTAAGCTTTCAGCGAGGCTTTTCATTTCTTTTAGTACAACGATGAGAATGTATTATATCGATAAACAATAAAAGTTTCTTCCGTTATGTATTACTTGTTTTTGTGGGACCATTTTTACGCTCAACTGCATGAGTCTACGTCTGGTATATTTCACTAAGCGAGTGTCATTGGCATTTTTCGACGCTCAAGTATGAACCATTTCAAAATGGAGCTATTGGATAGACGCTGGCTTCATAACGCGAGGAACCCATGTTCGATTCTGGCCAAGGGAATAATTTTTTCTTCCACTTCCCCCACGATCATTCATCCTCGTCAGAGAGCATTGGTTTTCTTGCAGGGCGTATTGGCCTACAACGACATCAGTGAGGAAACTAAAGCTTCCGTTTTAAACCTTCCAACGTCTATGGGGAATTCAAAAGGAATATACAATTGCGAGAATAGGGCCCCCGAATTCATACTGTACACCACAAACCCAAACGTTAGGCCCACAGAGTGCACGCACACGCTAGAGCTGCTGTGGATATTTTAGAAAAGTGGTACGGACCTCCAGAGTAGCACATACTCGAAGTGTGACATTGGCCAAACATAGAATCTATCACGAGAAAGCTTCGCGTTCAACCATCGTCATCGTTAGAAAGAGGGTTGCACGTTTTTTATAGGCTTTCGTTTTCTTACGTGCTTCCACCTGGCGCAGCAGCTGTTCGTACTTTCCGATTTCCCCGTTTCAAGACGTTACATAGCACCAGTTCTAATGTTTATATATTTTCTTGTTACTGATGGTGTATAATTCAAGCCTCGCAATAAATAATTACCCCCAATGCAGCAAACATGAGAATATAGGCATGTTTTGCTATTCAAGAAAATCATGCCTTTTAGAAGATACCCATTATGTTATTGGCTGAGAAAGCGGGACGTAAATGTAAGTACTTTGCTTGAACGTGCAGATCCCTCATTCGCAACTGCAGCCTTCGTAACATCACGTCGTTTAACGTAACCGCTTGCAAACGGCCCGAACGGCCAAACATTTCATGTACGTCTGGTTATATACAATCACTGTAAATTTTCAGCAGCCGCCTTTTGCAACGAGGTGTTGTAATTATTTTACTAAAATTAAAAATTGTGGCTCTTGATATGCAAGAGATACTAGAAAGTGGTATGGTATTTTATAATTCACAATTAAATCGGGTTACCGGTTTGGTGCAGCGGCATTACTGGGAGGCAGTATGTGCGTCTCCACTACAAAGAGCCCCACACGCTGGATTTGTTCATATATCTTTTGCAAAACTTGTGGGTCACATGACTTAGAGGAGAGAGAAAAAAAGAACGACTGTTTGGTCACGACTGCGCAACTCTTGTTCAAGTTTGAAGAATGAGGAAAATGACCGCTTAAGTTTCCAATTCCTTAAAATGTGGAAGATTTTGTTTTTATTACCGTACCAGAGAACGTATTGTGAGAACCTCCTTTTACAGTGGTCACGCCGTAAACATCATTTACAGCAACTGACGACAGCGTTGTGATGGCGATGGCCGTAAAATTGATAACACGAACAATCTGACGTGGAAACACGGAGACAATTACCCTACTTAAAGCATTGAAGGAAATAACCAGGTACATACTATATAGTGAAAGATGTCCAGTCCCAAGCGGGGCTTCCGCGTACATTTGAAATAGTGTTGCGGGATTACTTTGAGGTGTTGACGCTAATATAAACAAAAAATGTGTTTTTTGCAAGCGTTAGCTTCAGTTTTATTTTTGGCGTAGGTATCAGGCATTTTACTAAATCTTTTGGAGGCCACACCAGAAACCTCGGTTGCAATTTTCGTAAGCTAATCATCAAGTTGCCCATTTACAGTCATCGGTACGTGTGCATACGAAAGTGATTGTTTCACCTCAAAACATATGTCTAATTTAATTAACAAAATCGAGAACACGGTCCCCAGGACAGTGACGAAACACCGGAAAGTAAGTGCTGGAGCAGCGGAAGGAATAACTCGACGACTATATAGCTACTCACCCACTAAGAGGACGGCGGAATATGAGGACTGTTGTTTAACGGCCTCATTGGCCGTAAAGTGTTTTAATGTCCTCGTAAGGCCAACAGGCAAGCAACGCTGGTGTCTTGAGCTTATGGAACATGACGGAGAATATAGGCTTTGCCAAAGAGAAAAATACCCTTTTAGGTTTGCCAAAAGAAAAAAAATAGTAAGAAAGCGAAAAAAAAACAACCAACGAAACTTTAGCTTCCAGGAAGAGGTACATATTGTTAAAGAGATACACAGTGTCAAACAGGCACCAAAAAGGCGCATACAATCATGTAAACATCATCGAGCGTGAAATGTTACTTTTATTTTGGAAAGAAAGCAAGGCAGATCTGTATGTTTCTTTTTTTAATTTCCAGCTTACGTTTCAATCTTTCACTTTGAGTAAGCGCATCTTTAGTAAATAAAGAGATGCTGCCTTGATAAATGCCTTTGCGCGTGGAGGAACAATGGTCTGCGGCTGACGTTCAGTCCTTTCCTCTAAACCCACAATACATTATCAGGCAAAACTATTGCTTATGCATGACAGGTACTTAAATTATCCCTGTTTATTTTTTTCTCCTAAATAGCAGCGTATGAATTTGTGCTCAGACATAAAACATAATGTATTTAATTCTACAGGCAAACATGCGCCACTTTTTCGCTTTGCTTCTATCACGAGATGTGCACTTATTGCCGTCGTTTTGTTCTTTTTTCCATCTCAGAAAAAATCCGTGATCGCAATGGCGGCATGCTGCGCCGCAAACCATTGAACTGCACACTAGCCATGACGTCCAAAACGGCGTCACTGGGTGGGAACTTACACCGTCGATGCTAGCGTCCCCCCGCCTTGCGCTCCAGCAAACTTGACGAAAATAGCTTGAGAAGAGCGAGAGTGGTCGTGCGTATCTGCCCATCCAAGAGAACCGAGTTTTCTCGGTTTTTTTTTTTCACTGAATTCCCGCCGTTCTTTACGTTTGCAATGAATATTGTTCAAGTTTCTGTTATTGCTATTTTTCAGCGAATAATTATTAATACTATTTTGTTCTAACAAAACGCTAGAACATCAAGTTTTCTTTACGATGGGCATGCACAGGTGTGTAAAAAAGCATTTGCCCAGCAGTAATCGTTTCCAGCAGCCCTGAAGCCTTTTTGGCACCTTGAAATATTTACTCAGCACTGTAGATTGTAGAAGGCGAGAACTATCACCTTATAATGCAGAATCTCAGTTTGTTCAACGTAATGTGCATATTTTTCGTGTTAAATATGTTTCTAACTGATCAGAACACAGAGAACATTTCGACCACAAAAACAATTCTCTGACGGCTAGTGCATGCAAAGCTTTCCCAAGCCTTACGAAACACCCCTGAGGTATACTAGAAGCGTTTAAATGCCTCCGATGTTCTTCTTTCGACTACGTAAAAGCGAAAGCCTGAAAGGCGGTGAATTGAAGGAAGCCACATGCAAGAACTCCCCATAGGCCCCCATTTGGTTGGACGCGCTGGCGGGACATGTTAGCACGTTTTAGTAGATATGTAAAATGTCACAAAGTTTTCAGAGGAGTGACAAAAAAACTGGTCCTTTTTTTTTTGCATAACTTAAAACGAATTTAAAAAATTGCCCGCACATCTGCAGCGCTCCTGATATTTATTAACTCCAAAATTGAGGTGTCGTATACCCGAGCAGTGAACATGGTTGTCGGGACAAAACTAATAGAGCCAATATGATGCCCGTTGTAAAAAAAACTGCATAAAATACTAAGAACACTGAATCCAACAATAGAGCGTAACTTAGACAACGACACAAGGAGGAACGATGGGAAGAATACACTGGACAAGAGCACTTCTTTGTCCTTGCTTCTTGTATCATTGTCTAAGTAGCGCTGTAATTTCTGACATCATGGGCCAACTTGCCAAACAGCATGTTTTAAAGTAGCAAAAAAACATTTGTGTTTGAATGGGTTTGAACCCGGGTAGCCAGAGGAGCAGCCAAGTGGTGTAACTACAGCGCTAACATATTATTTTTTTGGCTACAGCGCTAACACACACCGTGCAACAATAGAACAAGAATAGCTTGATACGTGCCGCGTGACAGATGAACGGGACGGCACTGGAAACACGATGCAGCGGTGGAGAAGGCTTTGATAATCACTGGCTTTCGTTTTAAATAACTTAAGGGACCTATGCGTCTGAATAATGTTTTCATTAGTACGGAAAAGAATACTAATGTTACGTGCTACTTCACAAAAGTCCCTGCTGAGATTCCGGTCTCAGAATCTGTGCACGATTTCGCGTAAAGGAATTTATTTCAGGAACGCTTCCCTACCTGCAGATTATATACGGGAAGGGTCACCTGCTTCCTTGGCTCTCATGTGGAAGAAGATCTGGGGTGTGTTTGCGGAGGTATCAAGCAAAACGTTTCCGTTGTGCACGTATTTCGCGACTCTGAGATCTTGGGAGGTGTGCCTGCCTACTGCTTTTCGTTCGGTATGGCCCTTTGCAGTACTCCTCTAAACCGAGCACTCAAGCGAGATACATAAGTAAGATAGAAAAACAGAGTACAGCGGTACTCTCGCTAACAAGTTGAACTAGAAACTTTCAACCTGTCTAAAGGCGTAACATCACAATAGAATATTTCTGAGAAGATCTAGGTTTTTTTTTAATTGCCCTTAAGTTCTTCGTTTTATTTCAACTGCTTCCATCAGTACTTTAAACGCGTGGGCTTTTTCTTGGAGTGCTAATGAATCTTCACTCTCCGCGTCTGTTTCTTCACGTTACAGAGCCCCGTCTTACAAAAGCTTTTAAATTGACGTCTGCCAAAATTCGCTAAATTTTATTCGTATTAGTCAGCTTAGAAGCCTTAGGTATTTGCTTGGAAACTTTTTGGCTCAACACTTGCCTTCCATACGTGAGCTATCACCATTTGTCGTTGATTCACCACCCTCCGTCAGTTAGTCATCTTAGTTTACTGCGAAGCAGTAAGCCTCTACCAGCCAAACAACTTTTGTAGTTGTTTACTCAAGCACTTTTCCTCAAGCATTTTTTTCAGCTGTGCTTCTGTCTCACTCAGCCGTGCTATGTTGTCTGCAAGCCTCAGATGACTCATGCATTCTCCGTTTATTCTTCATCCCTTGTCTTCCCAGTCAAGCTTTCTAAACAACCCTCAAGGCATGCTGTTTACAGTTTTGGCGAGATAGTGTCTCACTGTTTTACTCCATTTTGGAAGGGGAATTTATCGCTTCACATATGGGAGAGAAAGAGGGCACCGACCAATAAAGAAAAAGAAAAACTTAAAAGACGTTTCGGCTCCCGCACGGGAGCCTTTGTTCACAATGAATTTTATTGCAGAGAAAAACGGCCTTAAGTAGGCATTTAAAACATGACGTAGGCAGCGTGCATACATTGGGTGCAAGGTTCCGATGTTGCGATTGAGGGTGTTAGGCGTTGTCTGTATAATTAGGCCATTCTAAATTAATCTTGCGGCCAAATTCCTTCTCCGTAGTGCTGATGCATGCCATTTTCCCAGTCTATCTCGTGGCCCTGCCAGCTCTGCATGTTCGGCGAGGGCATTCGACGACACTTTTAGATGCGACGCTGAGAGGAGCATCTCTTGTCGGCGGCCCTGTCTTCCTGCGTCGTCGTCGTCAGCGTCCGCACAGCTGCGTCTCTCCTCCGCCCGCCTCCTCTCCTCTCTCCGATAGCGAACACTCTCGCCCAACATCTGCGGACGCGTGGCACACCGCACTCTCACTCCGCCGGTGGGCGGCGTTGCGCGCGGCGCAGCGCGCTGTGCGCATGTGCAGCGCCCTCTCTCTCCGCGGTCTCCACTCCTTCAGAGAGAGAGAGAGAGAGAAAATGACTTTATTGTGAAATAAAATCCTGCGGAGGTGGGGCGCTGCGCATATAAGCGGTGTCCCTCGCTCCGGCCGGTCTCTCGGTCGAATCGTCCGCGCTACGCTGCTCTCTCTCTCTCTCTCTCTCCCATTACCCGACGATTGCTCACGCAATTCGAGTAATCACCCAACAAAACGCACAATGGAACTCCCTTCAGCATCGCATCACACCAGGGTTCCCGCGAGGGGAGGTGGGCGTAATTTTTTTCGTCTTCACATCATAGCAGTGCTGTTTTAGGCGCTTTTGAAAGCAGCCCGTCTCGCCTACGTACACAGAGTTGCAGTTTGCACAAGGAACCTCATATATCACTCCGGGATATCTTTCTTTAGGAAGCTTATCCTTTACGTGTGGTCAGTGTGTGTCGCAGCTTCTTTGATGGCACGTGTGTCACGTGCACATCATAGCTGCGCAGAACACGAGCCAATGCTTCGCTTGTGCCAGGGACATAAGGAATGGCAGCCCACTTCTTTTAAATGCAGAGCATTTCAGTAACTCACGATGTCACCCGCGTTGACGTGCCGTAGTCCGCACCGTCGTTGTCCCTACTATATAAAAAAAATACTATCCGGCGCCCGGTTTCGATCCCTCGACCCTGCGGGCGGAACGCAATGTACTATTGCGCCCAATTTGACTCGCAACAGGCGAGCGGCCGCCGCAGCTTCTCCCCGGGAGGCGGTGGGCGCCTTGCAGGGAAGCATTCGAGAAGTAAAGGGAGATGGGTCCGCTCTTCCGATAATCATCAGCACCCCCGTGTGCACCATTGCTAGCTTCTTTCCTTTGCGGCTGGTATAATTGTTACCTCAGAAGTTCTCGGGGTGGCTTACCGCATCGCCAGCGATAAGTTTTATCACTGGCTGCAATGGTCTTATGCGCATTTGCGCAAGCCTTCGAGTTTGTCAATAATAGTGCGTCGCGAAATTCGATAACGTTCGATCTTCCACACAAATAAAAATATCTTAACACTGGCTGACCGCATTTTTTTATTTACTGCTTCTGCCTCTAATTCTGACATTGCCTCACGGTACGAAATGCACTATTATGCTATCAGCTACGTCACTGATGGCCACTGCGCCGCTATGCTTGCCTACCACAATGAAAACCTATAAGTGCCGTAAAAAAAACGATATGCTAAGAATAAAAGAAAATATGCATGACGCTATCTTCCAAGGAACCGTTATCGCCTACTGCTTTCTATTGGTCACAGCGAACTTTCACGCTGAAAAACGATAGGAGAGCACAAAGCACTGATGCCAGTTTTTATACGCCCCTTTCAATGCCCTTTCGGCTGCATTGTTCTTTTCACAGCAGGCCGCACCATGTCAAGAGTGCCTCACAGTGAACGTGGGTGCATTGTGGAATTATGCTTGAAGTGTTATACGCCGGCGAGAAATCGCTGAATTAACTGGCCGATCAACGAACACCGTGAACCGCATTATTCAGGCCTATAGAAATGAAGGTCGAATTTGTGACGCCCCTCATGATCGTCGCCCTGGCGTTACCAGCGCCATTGAAGACGAAGTTTGGTACGGCGGCTTATGCTAATTCGTTTGGTACTGCGCAGCAGCATGATCAACTTGCAGGTGCTTCAGCTTCACTGGTACTGTGAAAAGAAGGTTGGCAGAAGCCGGACTCAGAGCCGTGTCGCCGTGCAAAAGCCTCTTTTATCCGACGACAACAAAGCATCACGTCTCAGGTTTGCGTCTGAGCACAGCACCTGGAGCGTTGACGACTGGAAGCAGGTGCTGTTCTCGGACGATCGACGTTTACCACAAGATGGGACCAGAAACGTCGCGTCTGGCGTCCTGTGAACACTCGCTACGAGCCGAATACGCACCACAAGAAGTGGCCTCAAGCGAAGGACCACCGTAAACGTCTGGGCCGTCATGTCCAAAGACGGACTTGGCACACTACACCGAATTGAAGGCTCCCTGACTGCAGAGGAATATTCCGAAATCCTGGAATATGTCATGATCCCATATGCCCTAGACGGCCCATTGCCTGACGGTGATTACCTTTTCCAGCAAGACCTGGCCCCTGTGCACACGGAAAAAGTGTCAAGAAATTTTAACTGACCGCGGTGTGCGCCAACTTGAATGGATCCCTAAAGGTGCCGAGGTGAGCATTATCGAGCCTGTATGGGGAAGGATAAAGGTAGCGCTGTCGAAGGAAGGACTGCATAGAGCATCGGCGGACGATCTGTGGCACATGGTTGAAGCCGCATGGAACGTCATCAAGGAGGACAGAGGCTACGTGGAGGTTCTTCATGCATCGCTTCCATCCAGAATCCAACATGTGATCGCTGCTAAAGAAGGCATGACTCGATACTGAGACACCATCAACTTCATCTCCATGAGGTTTTTTAAAACAAAAGTTATTGTTATTGCATGTTTTTGCTTTGTTGCTGCCTCATAACGAACAGACATGTAACGGCATTACAGTGGCGCAGGTCAATAAACTCTTTCAGTTTCAATCTGTTAACTCTGAATTATTTTGGTGACTTTAAGTTTGTAATGAACAGCTATAGGTAAATATGGCTTGTGTATTTCCAAAAGTGTCGATATCATTAAGGCAAAAGCCTTATTTATATCGTCATTCCTTCAAGTCTTTGAGCGAAAACCGTCGCCAATACCCATTGTATAAAAATATTCTGGACACCTCCAGCGAGTTCAAGGCAGTTAAAGAGGACCAGAGCATGACGGTGCGTAAGTGGATGACAAAGCGAATTGAGAGTTGTTAAAAGCAATCAAAGCGAATTAAGGAAATCAAAGTGAACGAAAGGGATGGCTAAGTGAATGAAGGTTATAAAGAAGAGTAGGAGGAATCGAAGTGAAACAAAGTGAATTAGGTGCCTGACTAAGCAAATAATGGGCATTAAGTGAGTTAAATTTATTGAAGACGGATGACCATGCGATAGAAGTGAATGAGTCAGCAAATTTAGATGGATCACTAAAAGCGAATAATGTAGATGACTCGATGGTTTAAAGGAGATGGCAAACCGTAATATGGTGGAAGAATAATCAAATTAGGGCTACTAATAATGGCTAATACTTAATTCGTTTAATTTACGAGCCTAATAGGCATACTAATTAAGGTAGAAAATGTGGATGAAAAAGCGA